>VXAL01010896.1:132686-171428 GCA_013399475.1 Chauna torquata | reverse complement strand
CCTCTCCTCTCCTCTCCTCTTTTGAATGTGCACAAAGCAAGTCTCAGGGAAACCAGAGAAGCTGCCCAGAGTTTGCCCAGAGGAGCTGGGGGTGCCCCGTCCCTGGCGGTGCTGGAGGCCAGGCTGGGGGGGGCTGTGGGCAGCCTGGGCTGGTGGGAGATGTCCCTGTCCATGGCAGGGCTGGGGCTGGGTGGGCTTTGAGGTCCCTGCCAGCCCAAACCATTTCGTGGTTCTGTGAAACTATCTGGCCCTCACCAGGGCTCTTGTGCTATATCCAGCAATGAGTTTCTCAGCCGTGTAGGTGCTCAGCCACGTCTCCTGCTTAGGACAGCCTCCAGGAGTGGATTAGGATGTTTGTGAGGCCGAGATGTCTCCTACAGACAGGCAGGGGCTCTCCCTTGAGGAATGGCCCTTGCAAGATGTTTCAGGAATGGAGGCAGAGGGGAGGGATGCTCCTTTCTCCATCTCCTTCTCCAAAGGGTTTGGTGACACACTCTGTCCCAGGGGATGATCCCAGGAGCAGGAGGAGCTGGGTGCATGCTCCCACCCCACAATTAAAAGGCTTTTCCAGATATTTTCTGCCTCTGGACTCTTGAGGATGGACTGCAGAAGGGCACAGATCCTCCCTGCTAGAAAGACCTCAGGAACAGGCAGGTGGTGGAACTGGGACAGGCTTTTCATTGTGCTGTGCAAAAAATGCTCCCAATGTGCAATTTGCAGGGCTGTTCTTTGAGGGAAAGCCATCCAAAAGTCGTATCCTCCTGCTGCTTTGCCCATGATCTTATTTTTTTTATTTTTATTTTTATTTTTATTTTTGTTTATTTATTTATTTAATTATTGCAGTCTGCAAAGCTTTTTCCAAGTCAGGCGAAATTCAAAAAAAACCAAGATCCCTGCATTGTGGTGACTCTGAGGTATAGGATGTGAAGGGTTCATGGAGATTACTCTTCTCCTCTGTGGCTTTGCCCAGTGGACACGAGTGTAACCTTGCACGAAACCTTCATGCAGTTTGCTTTGTTTTAGTCTCAAAGTCCACAAAGAAAATAATTTGAATGGAGTTTAGTGAACCAAGCATATTAATAAGGCTCTGCAGAGCCACCTTGTGTCCATGAAAAGCTTTCTGGAAGAACACAGCAGTTCAGAGGCAGGGAGTCTGAATAAAATCTACACAATTTATTTATAGGAGGTTTACAGCTGTACAACGTTGGCTTTCTGTTCGGACCACTCTCTGATCTTGTGCAGCGTGACACATCAGTGCCTTTGGAGATGATGACAAGTCACAGCCTGGTTTAACATGCTCACAACACACAAAAAAAATGGATTTCACAGAGTGCAATGACAGGCTACTTGCAACCAATGAAATGATTAATAAAAGAAATGGAAAGAAATCAGAGACATGTCCTACATCATCTCGGGGGGACTGGAAAGTGCTTATCAGGCTTGCCCTCCCCCCAACAAAAAAACTTGAATATTTCCATTTACTTCATTCAAAGAGAAAAGGCATTGATGTTAACAACGACATTTCAACAACTGCCCTCCTCTGTCCACTCAAAAAAAAAGAAAACAGGCAATTTTTGTTATTCTCTTGGAAATGAAGGGGGAAAGAAGGTTTCTGCTCTAACTTAAGGTTTTTAAAAAAGAAAGAAAAAAATAGAACAAAAGAACAGAACTGTTACATTACAGACATTTTGGTCCTGATATGTTATGATGATTTTTTTTGAAGAAGGTAGTAAAAAGCTGCCTTTCATTATGGCTTGATTCTCTGTAGGAAGAAAGGAGACTGGCCATGGATATCGGGGCATCGCTACTCCCTAGCAGGCTTCATAACCGTTCCTTGAGGATCACGGTGTGGTTTGGCATGTGTCAGGGCTCCCCGGCCAAATGGCTCTCGCTTGCTGAAGCTATGGGCAGCCTGATTTCCTGAGAAAACAAGGCTCATGCAGGCATGCTGGCTATCCCCATCTGCTGCTGATGGTGCAAAGCTCCTGTGATGTTCCTCTGATGTTCCTGTGATATTCTCCTTCAGGTAAATGGCTCTTCTCCCTCCCAGGTACTTCTAGGCATCACAGTCTCTCTCACCTATCACTCCGATCATAAGCCTGAGAGATCTTCTCCTAAGACCTAAATCATACCTTCTGGCCCCATGGTGCTGCTTCCACTTATTTTCAGTGATGAGTCCCATGCACGAAACCAGGATCAAATCAAAATAATTCTGAATTATGCTGCCCAAAATCCAATTCATACCCACCAGAGCTCGATAACTAAACTCTGAAGATGAGGAAAGGAGAACGACAGTCTGCAAAAATCAATGAAGTTGTATCAAGTGTTTCTGGATGCACTAGGATTCGAGCTGGCAGCTAACTTACTTGACTTTGGAAAACAACATACCATGTTACAGACTTGGCAGATCTTTAGGGACTTTAAAAAAAAATACAGCCTTACAGCACCCACATGGACATTTAGCAGGATAGACAGAAATCCTACTTGCTATAGCAAAAGAAAGCTTGCGTGCTCTCTTGTCCTTGCAGACAGAGGACTCTGCTAAGGCCAGAATTTACCATGATTGCCTTGTACCTATTAAAAAAATCCTGTTTACAGGAAGCATTGCATCACATGTATTCCCTTCCCCTTACATGGAGGTGACTGCAAGATATTTGTGTGTTAGAAAATCATGTAGAGTTCACAGAAAAACTCTCAACTTGCACCATTTTAAAAGGCACATTAAAAAAAAGACCCACACTGAAACAACAGAAGAAAAAATGCTTGGCAATGTGCCTTGATCAGATACTGACCGGGCAGTCAAGGGCTTGTTTTTCTTTATCTGGGATGGTTTATATGAAGCTGCATTCTGCCACCCAGTGGAATAAGAAAGATAAACCCAGGATTCACGGCAAACAGGAGCAGAGCATGGTCCTGCACACTGCAGGACTGTGCTCAGTCCCCTGAAGATGTGTTTGGGCTGTGCTTGTGGGACTGGCTTTAGTCCTGTGCAATTCATCCTCCAAGCCAGTAGACTGGAAATTAAAAGTGGGAGACGGACTTTGGTATGAATTAAATATTTCCAGCGTTTTCAGGCTGCGCTGGGAGCAGTGCTCCTCTCCTTTAGCACAAGCTAAAATTCCACAGCTTTTGAAAAGAATTTAGGAAAGTAAGGCGCTGAGAAATGATGCGCTGGAGATTTGTATGCAGCAGTAAAGATGATGCCCATTGAGCAAAGCTCCTCGTCCATTGGAACTGATGCTCTGGCCTTCGGGGCAAGTGTTCTCCTCTTACCTAAACACTGAATGTACCCAATAGACAACTCAACCCAACTATGGGGTTCCCACTCAGCAAAAAGCCAAATTCAAGCTCTAGAGACAGGAACTGCATGAAGCAATGGAGGCAGAGGCACCATGGCTGTTTGAGAGGCACACACAGGACTTGAGACCAGACCAACTCAAAAACCTGGCCCCAGAGAACAGTTGCCCAACCATGGTTGTTGGCATCTTTGCATCCTTCAGAATATGCATCTGAATACCAGGCAGCCCTTCTGTGCCGTGTGGGTGCCGGAGCCCTGGCACAGGCTGCCCAGAGAGGGGCTGGGGTCTCCTCCTTGGGGACCTCCAGAAGCCGCCTGGCCGTGGTGCTGGGCACCCTGCTCTGGGTGTCCCTGCTGGAGCAGGGCCTGGGCCAGGTGGACGCACAGCTGCCTGCCAGCCTCAACCATTCAGTGATTCTGTGATTCAGAGCAGTGTGGGGCTGAATAGGACTTGGGACGAGAGTGCTGTTCCCTGCAGTGGTGGAGCCACTAGTCTTGTTGGCCCTGTGGATTTGGGGTTTGGGGCTGTGGGAATGTCTTGGTGCATTTTCTGTTCAGTTGCTGTGTGCAAACCCATAAAATCCAGAAAACATCCCAAAAGCCCCAATCTATTTTTCGACTTCTGCTTTGCTGACGTGCCTCCTCAGATAAGCGATTAAATGGCAGGTCACGGGGAGAAGACTCTCCACGCACTACTCTAAACACAAGCGGATACATTGACGATGCATTGAAGTGGCTGGTGGGACCGTGATGGCCATACGTGTGCGTGGTGGCACACGTGTGCCAGCCCCATGTAAACAAACAGCACCCAGTCATGGTGCTGTGGCTGTCAGGACACACAGCGTGCCAGCAGAGATACCACGGGGTGCACGGCGGTGATGGGGCTGCAGAGGATGCCACTAGAAGGATCGTTGCGGTTCCCCAAAAAGGCACCATATTTTACCATTGGAAACACAAGATTGGCTCCTTTGAGCGGAATGCATGCATAGTTCATATACACTTGCAGGTGGTAGATAGGCTGTGTGTATAATATCTATATGTGTGTGCAAGTCTATATGTGTATATATATACATGTGTGGCACCAGCGGAGAGTCCTTCTGTCCTTAGACATTGGTGAGCACGTTACTGCTGAGCAGCCTCACAGCAATGGTTCCAGGCAGATCATTTGATCTCCTGTTCCCTTTGTCCTGGAGGTGCAGAGTGTGCACTAACTGCGGGTCACTGGGATCTCCCGTGAGTGTCACTTGGCCCAAGAACTCGTCACTTATCAAGTTGTGGTTCCAGATCTAGAGAAACAAAACAGACAAGGGTGGATCCTTGAGGGATGCAACCAACCTTCCCACAATGGGGAGGAGAAGGGGTTCACTGATACCTGAACAATGATGGGTTGTCCTGGCTTCTTGCGGTAGAAGAGGCCTTTCACATCAAACTCTGGAGACACCGTGTCCTTCTTCACTGGAGAGCGAACCTTTTGCCCTTCACACTTTATGATCACATAAGGGTCAGCTCCTGGGGAGAGAAAAGGGAATTTATCCTTTTTTTGTATCTCCTGTAATTTCTCAGAGCCCTTTCCCAGTCACTGCATGCAGCAATTTTCCTCCATATCCTGCCAGAGGAGATGGATATCTGCCAAAGAGTGCATCACACCCTAGATGATGTCCATGAAGCTCTGTCGATGGGCTTCGGCTTACTCCTGTTAGGTGACATGGTCACCAGACAGGGGGTGGTGATGAACTGCTACGAAATGGCCCCCTCTTCCTCGACCCCATATTCTACATAAGCTCTCCTTCATCGCTCTGAATTCTCCTTGACTTTGGGATTAATCTTTTGTGGAAGATGCTGTCACGCTTACCTCTCAGTTACAGGATTTGCTGAAGGCAGGTGGAAACAAAGCCATGGAGAAGACAGCTGAGCTCACAGATCTTATTTCATGCAACGAAACACCAAGAAGAATGGAAAGGGTCTGCAAAAACCCACTTGCTCCCACTGCAGCTAATATACTCTGGAAACAGGCTTGGTTTTACTTTAAGGTGAGAACTAGCTAGCTCAGCAGGGACTATGCTTTTCACCTCTATGCACAAATCACTGGCACATCTTAAATTCCTCCCAGACTGAATGAGACTCAAATGCAGCAGAAACTTACAGTAGAAGGACTAATACTGGGGTAAGAAAAATGCTGGGTGATTAAGGTGATGAGAGACAGCATAAAGTTGAGCCAAAATTAAGTGCCAAGATGTGCTAAGCTATGAGATCCAAAAAAGATCTGAGCACTGGGTAGGTTTGGTGAGGAACCAGTGACAGAATGGGGAACCTCAGGATGAAAATATATTTAAAAGGTTTTTAAAATGGTGAAGATGGCTCTTAGAGCATTTGTTTTGAGCAAGAATTCAGGGAAAAGATCAAAATGACAGAAAAGAAAAGGATCGTTGGTGGTAGCAAGAGATGTGGGGGAGAGAAAGATTGGGCATTGAGGGGCAAATAGGACGAAATGAGTGGGATCCAGAGGAGATTAAACTGGTGAGTGGGAAGCCAGAAGAGAGGTTCATGAAGTGATGTGTAAGAGGTCAGCGGGAAAGGAAGGTTATAGCAATATCCCAGCTGGAACAAGACACTCATGGGGAACAAGCAGGCCACAAAGATGGAGAGGGAAGTTCCCAAGTTCGGAGACGACCAGCTCACAGCTGAATGGTACCTGAGCTTCTAGGAGAGAGAGGGAGTCCCTCAACAGACAACGCTTTTCCCTTATGAAACAAACACAGGTTCTGGGAATTTCAGTAGAGAATGAGTTACTGCTATGGAAATTTAACCACCAGATGCATTTTCTCAGCATGGACTTTGGTGACTATGAGGGAAACACAGACCAGGTGAAAGTGTTTTCTTGTCCAAGGGGAACGTAGGAATGAGGAGAAACAAACCACCCGCTCCTGAGAGCCAGGGATTTAAGAGTCACCTCTTTGATTGCCAGACCACCTACTCACTCCCTTTCTGTTTGCAAAGACCCGGGTCCCCCAGCAAGACACAGCTGCTGGATTTCACAGCTGTTTTTCCAAGCTGATCTTGCTTTCGGGACGTCTCATAAAAGCCTCATATTCCACAGCTGCAGCCAAATTCCAGTCTGTAAATCACTATTTCCAAAGCAGTGCGAGAGGTCTGGGCTGGGAGATACGAGAGATACCGTTGCACTGGAAACCACCAAACAAGTAGGCTGCTGGCGGTGGGAGCTGAACAGCTGGAACACAGCTGGGAAAAGTCATTCCCAGGGGCATTTTGCTGAAAAAATGTTTTATGGCTCCAGAATCCACATATACCCTTGTCTGAAGGAAAGATAAATCTTGTTTCTGTGAACAATTCAGAAACTTTTGGCTACAGATTTCCCTGCATTGCTACAGGCACAGTGAGCTATTGCGAGTAACCTGAGAAAGAAAACAACCTACCTAGAGTAAAATTCCCTCCCTGAACACCATCACGATAGGAAGACTCCCTTTGTGGCATGTGATAAATAACCTGAAGGCTACACCAGAACATCAGCTTGTACCATTGCTAGTCTGTCCTTCATATTAAAAGGCCTTTAAATAAGATTCTTGACTTTTACCAATGCTCATACTCAGGAGGAAACCTGGAAGATTACAGGACCACTGCCAAGGGCTTTGGGGAAATTTTGGGAGGATCTCCCAAGAATCCTAGCCAACAGCTTAAATATAACAGCTCCCAGATTATGTCCACAGCAAGAAGTGAGTTTGATTCTCCGTGGACTTTCTCTTCCTCTGGTATCTGAATCAGACACTTCCACTAAAAAATTATCTGAGGACATTAATCCCAGCAGCCTCCCACTTCATGAAACCACCTGTCTCTTCTCCCACTGAAGCAACCACCTCCCAACTCCTCTGGGACTACGCAACAGGCAGAGAAAGGCCATTACCTCCTTGGGAGTCCTGGTTCCTGAGCCCAGCTGCAGCAAGGACATGGATCTGGGACACCACTTGCGGGTACCCACACATTCCACTCCAGCAGGTGTGTGGTGGCTCATCCAGCGTCAGCTCTCTGCCGGGGAGAAACGCATAGCCTTTGAGACGTGCCCAACCTTACCTGATGGGCAGGCCAAAGAGCTGTCTCTAGTAGGACGGAAGGACTATGCACCATCTACTGCCAGACTGTGCTCCCTACTCTGACCTCCTTCTCATCCTGGGGTTGAGACGCTCTCACACTTCACGCTTAGAAGCAGAGTGGGAACTTCTCTGCACGTCTGTGCTGAGAATTGTAGAGATGCCCTGTCTCTTGGCCACCCATGAAAGGAAGCCAAACACCAGCTCTGAGCAAGGCTATGGCCAATTCTAGCCAGGGTAGCCACAAGTAAAAAGCACAAGGCTCTCTCCAAATAGCCGGTTCCTCCCAATCACTGCTCTTGCTCCTTACCGGCAATCTGAAGGCACATCTGTGAAAATCCTGAGAAGGAACTCGCCTACATGACCAGGGTCAAAAGTGGTGGGGATGATGACGTAGCGGCCTTCCTTCAGGTCTGTCCTCAGGAAGACGCTGCGGGAGTTGATGTAAATGGAGCTGGCCACCTTCTGCTGCAGGGTGTGCATCCGGTAGTTCCTGTTCAGCTCCACCTGGGCAGAGACCACAGTGGGACCATCAGCAGGACAGAACCGAGCGAAAACATATCAGTATCCAACCTGGGAGCAAACAGCAAGGACTGATCCCACAGTGCTGGAATAGCTGGAATTAAGAGAACCAGCAAAGCAAAGAGTCCCAGATAAGCTGGATGGAAAGTAAGCTTCATTGTGGCTCCCACAACTCTGTTGGCTCATGAGCTCTTTCTCTGTTGCATTCCAGCTTGACACTGGAGGCCCACGAAGCAACACCTGAGGATCAGTCTCGCGAATTCCAATATTCAGAGGTGACAGCAACCATTGCTTTTAGCAAGGAGAACTTGTCTGTGCTGTCACTATTCATTTCTCACATCTCTCACCATGACTAGAGGGGTGCAGGCTGTGCTGAAGTCACCCATGGGGGCATACAGAGTAATGATTAAACACAATGCCAGTGCTCATGCAACACTGGGGTAGTGCTCCGCCACTAATGAATTCACTGAGGGGATTCAGGCTAACATGCAGGATCCACAGTCTACCTTATGGATATCAAAGCCTATGGCCAAGTTCTCTCCTTTGCCCTCTTTGCGACTGGTCCTTTTTGGCTTCTGCTGGATGGAGATCAGCACTTCATCTTCTGCCTTCTTCACATCAAACACGTACTGGAAGCAAAGAGAGGAAGGTGAGGAAGGACTTCTACCAAGGCAAGAACACTGGACATGGATGGGGGTAAGCCCATCTTTGAATTGTTCTGCAGAATCCAAGAAGCCTAGATGCAGTCTTATACCAGAGCATTACACCCCTTGCAGTCTGTTACAAGTCCTCCTATGAGGCATGGAAGGATGAATTATGTTCACAGAGACCTAAGAGCAAGGCTACTGCAGAGCTAGGAGCAGAAAACAAGTCTCCCTCTTCCTTGATGACAGCTCCTACAATGGACCAGGCCATCCTTTATCTGCTTGTTAGGTGAAGGACTTAAAAGATATTGTCTCATGTTACTGAGCGTCCCAGTTCAGAGCAGGACAGAAGAGCTTGTTCCAGGAGATTAACTACACAGCAGGGCCTTTTCTGAATGCCCAGCTAGAAGGAAATGGCTCTACAAACTATATCTGTCCTAGTAAATTTAACAGTGCCAAGGTTTAAGAAATGAAATAGAATTTGATCTTTCAGGCATCCAAATAGTTGGAAATGGTTCCTGGCCTTGTTTGACTGGCACCAGCTAACACCACTACCCTGTGGCACAGTTTGCTGTTTGCTTCTGCCAAGGTGCTCTGCACCAGGCACTTGGATGCAGTTTCCCTATTAAGAGGGACAAGGTTAAGAGAGTTGGCCTGGATGCTGGTCATGCTGTGCCCAGGGGTCTCAGCCTGAGAAAGGTCTGATGAGCACATTAAATCTACTAGCATAGAGGTCTGGTAGCTGTTTTGACCTTCCAGGTCCCTGTAGGAGATTTCAATCCTTGGAAGCACGTGCAAAGGCTCCAGAAGGTCCTCTGCTACATGACTCACTTGGGGGTTCTGCAAAAAGGTGTCCTTGTGGTTGATACAGCCTCCACTGCGGTTCTTCAAGGGGTCTTCATTTCTGGTCCATGCCCCGTGTAGTACCGCCTCCTCCCAGGTCTTATGGATGCTGAGGTAGGATGTGTTGATGAGACGGCACTTGATGATATCTGTGAAGTATTTGCAGAAGTCTTCAAAGGTCATCCTAAGTCAGAAAGGACAGAGCTGGGTTATGCTGCTTTGTTCCCCTGAGCAGTACGCTGTAGGGAGTTTCCTGATCACCTGCTAGAGACTGAGTGTGGGTAGCCTCTGATGGCTGATACCAACAAAAGAGATGGAGATACCTTTCCCCACACACACATTAAACAAAAGGTTTGGTTCAAACAAAACAGTTTTATGTTTTGGCGTGGCAGAAGCAGAGCACTTGCTCTTCCTCAATGCTTGGGCATGTGTGGTATTGGAATGCATACCTGGTGAGGCTGTTATGTTCAACGCACTCCAAACAGATCTCCAGCACCCTAGTGAAATTGTTTGGAACCAGTGCGATACTGAGCAGTTTGCAATCCTAGAGTCATGGCCATCCAAAGCTAATACCCATGGGCTCAGGTAGGAGGTTTTACTGAAGATGTTATGGCTTGGAAGGCCGTTTGCTCTGGATGGCTGGTTGCGTGGAAATGACTCAGACGCTTCACGGACTGGGAGGACTCTGTGAGCACAGCCCGTGGCAGCAACCCCAGGAGGGACTCACCAGAACTCCCCATCGTCTTCCACTGTCATCCCCATCTTCTCTCTTTCACTTTTGCTCACTTTCTGCCACTCCTCAGAGCTATAGAAAGAGTGCAGGATCATTACTGCGAGGGCAAGGGGACACAGGAATACAAGGGGCTACTTGGCCTCAGAAGGATCTGAGGGGCAGGAAGTATATGTAAAGCTCCAGCAGTGCAACCAGTCCTCACACTGCTCTGGTTAGCTCATCTCCCAAACATGGAGGGAATGCAGCATGGCTTGGAGCTTTTACTTCCTTCTTGACCAGTGGAGCTGAATCCAGCTTGGTGAGATTTTTTTTGGTGCAATCACAACCCTATCAGTGAGGATAACAAAATGGACTCCAGCCACAGCCTCTGGTTACACCAGCCCTTGGTTATCCCTTCCATCCTTTCCCACCCCATCCCATCTCATGCCATCCCCAGACATCACAGCAGTCAGTGGTGGCAGAGGCTGACTCTCCTGGGTGTTAGTTTGGCTGGAACAAGACTGGGAGTGGAAAGGTGAGCTACAACTATCCTTTACAAGCATGAAAATGCTGGTGATATCACCACAACGCTCACCAGAGCCTCAATGAGAAGGTCTGCCAAGCTCATCCACCCTCCTGCTGTGCTCTTCAGGGACCCCAGGGCAAAGAATGCATCCACCCCAATGAAATAGTAGTTTTAGGACATTGGTTGAAGCAGCATCTCACAACCGCTCATCCAAAGTTATCTTATGGGTGCAGATATAGCCAAATTGTCTCATACTTCACGGTTTGCTCTAGACCAGCTTTTACTAACAAAAAACAGTGCTACTGCTGCCTGTCCCACTCACGTGTCACTCCAAGGGCCGTTCCACTCCCGTTCACCCCACGGGTTGCGCATGCGGATCATGTCCAGCTTCTCCGACTTAAAGAAGGACAGCAGGCCGTGACCCAGGCGGACCTTCCGCACATCTGTCACCGCGTAAGCATGGCCCTTCACCAGCCCGCAGGCCAGGCGGGCCTCCATGTCAGCCGCTGATGTGGCCTGGACAGGGGGACACAAGGAGAAGAGCACCAATGCTCATGGAGAGAGACAGGTGCCTCAGCAGAAATATCAGATTTGTATTAGGTACTAGATCCTTTCTGGTCTTCACCTGTTGCACGAGGTTTCTGAGCTCCCATAATGTCAACCAATTAAGCTCATCCTATTGGTTATAATGGGACATCTGGCACCCAGTGTTTGTGGAGATGTCTGCATGCAGACACCAAAGTGCTTTTTTCTGGAATTGAATCCTCTATTAGTATTTAAATGGCAATGGGATAAATCTGGGCTCTTGGACATAGCAATGAGGAATAAAGAGGGTTGGATCCAGGCTTGAGTCTCTTTGTCTTCTACAGGAAAAAGTAGGAACCCTTTGCAAAAATTTTTCTGATCTAATTTAGATGCCTCCAACAGGGTAAGACAAACAGCATATTAAAACACCTATTCCCATGAAACCATGACTACACAGGCAGTGTTGCTTACTTTGATGGAGCAGCTGATGAGGCCTCCCCGGTTGTGCACCTTCAACACACGTTCAAACAGGAGGTTTCGCTTGTCTTCATCAGTGATGTAGTCCCCTTCGGTCAGGTCAATAGGTTCAGAGACCCCACCAGTAAAGTCTACCAGGGCATCAGCCGTGTTGCCTCCATCCAGGGCCTCATAACAGCCTGACAACCTGAAAGAGGGTGACAGAAATGGCACAACAGCACTGGCTTGACATTTTAAGAGATCTGGGATTATTCCAGAGGCAGCTTGGAAAACAGACTTTTGTGGGAAGTCCTTCAGTGGGTGGGGACAGCAAAAGACAATGAAAAATGTGGATCTGTGCTGTTTGCAGTGCTCTTGAAATCCCTGGGATAGGTGTTATTTAAATCAAAGTGGAGTTGGAGGATATTTTGCTATGAGGGTAAATCAAGGCTAGTGAAGGTTTTTTCTTCCAGTTTCTGTCTACTGAGATATGTCCTACTCCTCCCCAGGAAAGCTGCTTTTTTTTTTTTTTTTTTTTTTTTTTTTTNTTTTTTTTTTTTTTTTTTTTTTTGACAAGACATTTGCGCCATTTGAGGCTAAAACAACCTCAAACTGTAAGTTCCAGGTTTTGTCCAGGTTTTGACTAGACTTTATACACAGAAGGGTGTAGGGATGAGGCTGGATGTGGAGACCATGATCACAAACACGTCCCAACAGCCTTTGGTCTGCTTCTGACCTAAAAAACTGCTGCATCCCCATGAAGAAAAGATTATCCTCAGCTCATATAGGAGCAGATTCACATTGCCTCCCTGTACCTGTGTCATCTCTGACACTTCATTAAGTAATGACCCAAACTCAGAAATAACCTCCCAGAACTCCTACATGGCATCAGATACGTGAGGAGCCCACAGTATTTTGTCACTACAACCTTTTTCCACTGGTAGAAGCCAACTGATGAATGAACACAGAGGAAAAGCAGAGTGTGCAGGTCCCAGTTTGCTCTGACTGCCCAGGTACCTACTTGGCATAAGCTTTCTCCACCAAGGCGCACCAGAACTCGTTCCTGGAGTTGGAATGGCAGTAGATGAGCTGGTTGTGGAGTGTGGGCAGGCGGTCATCTATCACCACATCTATCCACTGACCGAAACGCCAGAACTGGAAGTGGAAGATCCCCACGTAACTCTCAGGTTTCTCGGGGTTCCACTCCTGCTCCTTCCAGTCCGGGATGACCTGCGTTCAGCATGGGAAGGAGACAGAGATGGGAAATGTGCCCAGGTTATTCCTTTTTTTGTTGGGTTTAATTCTCATCCTGGAACTTATGCAGACAATATCAAAGACAAGGAAGAATACGAGGGAGGTAGACTTGCTTACAGCCCATCTGGGCCATATTCTGGGCCAATGCAGACTAGATTTGCGTCCACTGGAATAGCTTAGACTTTGTCCTGCCTTGGAGGATGGAGCTAAGGACCTCTCACAGCTCTGTTTCTATTATGCTTCTCCTTGACTTCATTCTTATAATTTTTACCCTGGAGATCTGCTGCCATCTACTGCTGTAGACAGGCTATTGGAACAGAAGGGTCATTGGTCTGACCCAGGATGGCTATTTTTAGGACCAAATTTTTAGAAAAGAATTGAATAGATCAGTTGGAAGGAACCTGCAAAGATCATTACATCCAACTGCCTGACCACTTCAGGGCTAGCCAAAAGTTAAAGCATGTTATTGAGGGCTTTATCCAAATGCCTCTTGAACATTGACAGGCATGTTCTTATTGACGGCTATTCCTATGACCACAGTTTTGTGAATTTTAGTGTCAGAAGGGTACTGTTAAGATCCTTCTTTGATCCTCTTTCTTGATTCTTGTGTGATTGGACTGGCCCAAAAGCAAATGCTGTATTCATCCTCTGGGTGGTAATGAACAGAGACCATCACTCTGTGTACATCTGCTGTACTAAAGAAAAGCAGGAGAAAGTGCGATCTCCATAGGGTCCCCATTCTTCCCTGTCAAGAGTTGCCATAGTCATCCAAGCAAGCACAGGGAGGTGACTTGCTGAAAGGAGGAAAAGATGGTCTGAGGTGAAAGGAACGCTAGAGTAGTTGAGGGGTTGAGGCAGTGCAGATTTGGTGTCACAGCCATCGGCACTGTCAGCGGGACAAGGCAAAAGTGATGGGTAACTGTGACAGCCCATAGTTCTTCAAGGCTGTGGGCACCACCAGATGGAAAACCCACCCAACAGTTGGGCCAGAAATGGATACAGCCATGCACAGATGCTACTTCTAAGAGGAGCTGCATTTTGTTTAGAAACAAGACATAGAGGCACACAAGAAAGAGCTGTCCCACCACAGCTTAGCTTTTGGTGAGGGTTCTACTTCATGGTTCTACTTCATGGTCAGGCTGGGCTGTGAGGCCACGTGCAATCACTGTGGGTGACAACTGACAAGTACTGACCGATGCAGCTGCAGTAGTGTGACCGACATCCACACCTTCACTTCTTTACTTAACTGCTTCCAGTGTCATGACCTAAGTGAGGAAAAGCTCCAGCATGTCCATGGGTAAAATTATTACAAGAGCATGTTCCACTACACCTAAGTAATCACTGCCTCTCCTGTGGAGACAAGCTGCAAGTGTTGGGGTGGGACAGGACAGGACACAGCTGTATCACATGGAAAGAGACTTTTCAGGAAGTCCCAGGCTATGGTGAGCCCCTGCACCAGGCCTTGGCCCTCGTCCAGCTGCTGGAGCTTTGTGCTTTTTTATGGTTGCTGCCACAAAACCATAACACTGCAGAGAATCCTCTCTCTGGAGAACCCCCAATTCCTTAGCTACTAGAAATGATCCAGCCCAGGGCTTTTATTGTTCCTTGGAATTAAAGACAATTGAAATATTAATGATGCCATCAGCCCAGCGAGCTCACTTGCACTCTTGAGTTGTCCGGATCAATACAAGCAGAGCAGAGAGCCATGAAAATGAGTTACTTTTGGAGGGTTTGGTGTTTTCCAGGAGTGCTAATAGCAGATGCCCCAGACTCCCTCTGGGACACTGCCAGGGAAGGTCAGATCATCAGTCCCCATCGATTCCCTCCTGACTGGTGCTCATGTTAATGAATTGTCATAGAAGACCATTGTGCTAATCAACTCACTATTAATGTGGGCTTAGAAATGATTACAACATTGATTAGAGGCAGCTACTCAGCCAGAGGTGGTAGCTGCCACTTCCAGCTGGCTAATTCTGAGACCTGGCACTACCATCAGTGGTGGCAGGAGACACTGTCTCCCATCCTCCTCCTCCATCCCTTCAACTGGGGACAACGCTGAAAGCACCCTCTGCTGTTGAAGGCAGCAGGAGCTGTGGATGGCATTCACACAGAGCAGAATCCATGATCAAGGGTTGGTTGTGTTTCAACACTGACCCAAGTGGAGAGGAGAGTTTTCTGATCTCCAGAGCCCAGTCTCTGCTCAACCTGCCACACAGCAAGGTGTGAGTTCAAACATTGGGTTCCTCCTGCGGGTCTCCTGGTGTTGTGGTGATCTGCTGAGGGCACCTAGATCCAGAATGCATGAGAGGGAGGGTGCGTAGAGTACAAAGGTGTCCTCAGGGCCAGAGAAGCTCTGAGCAAGCTGTCTGCCATGCTACATGTCCTCAGTCTCCTTGTCTCTCTCGAGCATTGCTATAGAAGGCCCCCAGTACCTCCCCAAGCACAGCATCCCATCCAGGCCAAGGGTCCCACCACCTCCTTCACCCACTGGCACAGGTGTCTGTGGCCGTGGATTGGCACAGTTGGGCAGAGGTGGCAGCTCTGGATGTGGTGCCTACTGGGACACCGGCCTTAGGACAGCCACACTTCAAGGCATACAGCACAACCCCTGCCTGTGACCTGACACTGTGTATTACCTAAAGGTTAACCTGGGGCACATCTATAAACCTCAGCAGCAAGCTGGAGCCTGGATGCCACCAGGAGACAGCCATGCAACTGAGGTCCACAGCTCCCACCCACTCCCAGGAAACCTCCCCAGACATCTCCATCCTTCCTCACTGGACCAAGGAGAGCATGCCCAGGACCACCCATCCTGGGATCCTGCTGAGTCCTGAACTCGACTTGGTTGTGTTGAGGCAGTGCAGATGACATCTCCTCCTTCACACAACTGTGCTGCTTTTTGCTTAGGGGATCCCAAAATCTGGAGCTGTAACACTCTTTTGTGGGACAAATTTACAGGGAAAGGACTCAGAGGCAGGTAAATGGGGAGCCCAAATACCTGGTTCCAAACCTGATTTGCAACATTTCCCTAAGCTGTTCTTTTTTTTCTTTTCTTTTTTTTTTTACTTTTCTTAGGAGTGGCTAATTAAGAGAAAAGGCACCTGTGACCCTGGAGAAACATCTCTGACTAGACAGAGGAACTGGTAGATGCTGACTCCTCCAAGCAGGGGCTCTTCTGCTGGGAACTTGCCAGCTGAGGAAGGGAAGGGAGGGACCCTGCTGTGCCAATCAGCTGAACAAACCAGGACAAAATTCCGCTAGGAGATGGGACAGAGTGGTGTGTCTGAAAGCCCTGATGGGTCACTGAAACTGTCTAGGGTGAGTTTCAGTGACTGCTATAGAGAGGATCTTCTGCCCTGTGGGAGAGAGAAATCGGAGTGCCCCACTCGCCTCCCACCCGCAACTCTGCTGGAAAGGTGAGATCCACTTGAGGATCATTTCTCCTGTGCCCAGCTTCAAACCCCTCCACAAAACCAAACCAACCACAAAATGCTCCTTTAAGCCTTTCACACCAAGAGAAAAAAAAGTAAAAGTTTGTTTTACTTTTTACAGGAGAAAAAAGGTGCTCAAAATACCAACAGTATTTGAAAATTGGTGGGTTCTGCTTTATTGCAATGCAGGACTGGGGCAGCTACCAAAAAGGACATCAAGAAAACACGCACAGAGTCGGTCCTTAAGGAGAACCCTGTTGACTAGGCTTTTATTTACTGGGGTACATCAATACCAAGTGAGGTACCTGCTGCAGGAACTCTACCCAAGCAACCAGCAACATAGCAATGGCATATTGTGAGACCTGGCATGCAAAAACCCTTTTGGAAGTTGGCAGTGACTCCTGTTATTGGGTCTAATGCAGTTTGTATGCAGGAGTTCTGTTCTGGGATGTACAAGGAGGGGTATCCTATAAGAAAGTCTTCTGGGACCCTAGAACTGGGTTTGCCCCGCAATGTGTCCATGCTATAGCCCAGCAGGGATGGGTCCCCTTTTACCTCTCTTTATTGAGTCCAGCATTTTGAGGGGTCTAAACAGTGACATCAACTTCTCCAGCAGTGCCCGTGGCATGGCTGTGTGATTCAGTGTTTGCTGAACTTTGGCTGCAGATAAGGCTTAAAGCTCACACCATCTCTCCAGCCAGTAGCTGATCTGTTTGCCTTCTCCTCTCTGTCTGACATAGCTTGTGCATATCATTTTATACACTGTCATTGGGCTGGGGAGGACATGGACTCCAGCATCTCTGGAGGCTCTGAAGAAGAGGTTGGACTCTTTTTGGGATGGCCCACACAAGTCAGTAAGCCATGGGTATGAAGCCATCTCATCCTGGCTTTCCCATCACTGCCCTCTCCTTAAACATCTCAGGAAAATCTCAGTCCATACCTTAAGGAGCACTCACCCACACTCGGGTGCAACCCTAGCAAAGCCTCTGGGACCAATCATAATAATACCTGACTCTTTCAAAGGACATTTCCCTCTGCGGGTCTCAGGAAGCTTCACCAAAGTACCCTCAACTTTCTGGTGGAGGAAAAGGGAATGCCCGAACTCAACAGTTTATTCACAGTCGTGGGACAAGCCAGGCACAAAACATCCTCCTGCTCCTAAACTTCCAAAGGTACTGTCTACCCGCCGTGGTCCCGCGGCCACCCAGACACCGGTCCCTGCCTTGGCATTCAGAGGGCGTAGGAGACAGTGCCTTTTGAGGACAGTTTCAGCTGGTTCCTGCTCTGTGGTCTGTGAAGTGCTCTGCAACCTCACTGCTCTCTATAGATGCTCGAGGATAAATATACTCCTGCGTGTTTTTAAGGCCACGATGATGCACAAATTGGCTTTGCTGCAGGAGACTTACTGCTGGCTCAGACCTACAGCCTGCTCTGAGCTGCTGGCTCCCTTGCCTGGCTCTGCAAACACAGGCATGCCTGCTCCAACCCATCTCAGTACCAAAAATCTCCAGGCAGCACAAGGTGGGCAATAAGCTGGAGCACACCTCCCCACTTTGACCCTTAGCAAGAAACAGTGGCAGCTGTCAGGAAAAGGCAGGTCCAACCTCCCCACACCAGTTTGTCCAATGGGTTTGCAATCTGCAGAATATGGCATTTCTGAAGGTACTTCAGCTTCATGGCAAGGTGGGCATCCATAGGACTGGTCTTCAGAGACATCGAGCAGCCACAGTCACAGCAGGAGTCACTGCAACCTGCAAGCACTCAGCATCCTTGCAAGGAGAAGCACTCCATCTTGAACGAGCCCCCTCTTTTTGATGGTTAGGATGGAAACTGGAAGTCAGGGCTCTCTCCAGGTTGCCTCTCCTGCTTGTAGTGTGGCAAGTTCATATTTTTCCATCAGGCTTTTTGTATCCAGGTGCCACTGTTGGAGGGGTTAGGGCAGCCAAATGTTTCCAAGCCAGCAAGACCCTGTCAGTCAGGTTTGGTGAATCCCTGCTGAATTCACAAGCATGCAGGCTTATACTCTAGGCAAATACAGCAGCAAGCACCCATGGCTCATCCTCCCTCTTCCTCATCGTTCAGATAGAGGAAAGCATACTATGGGAATGTTTC
The DNA here is from genome assembly GCA_013399475.1 of Chauna torquata. Classification (NCBI taxonomy): domain Eukaryota; kingdom Metazoa; phylum Chordata; class Aves; order Anseriformes; family Anhimidae; genus Chauna; species Chauna torquata. Next base: position 153,002 of record VXAL01010896.1, on the reverse strand, counting down.
TCAGGGGTGAGGGGCTCCAGAAGTACCAAGCTGTTCTCCACTATTTTGTGATGCTCTCCCTCAGTGAAGAACCACATAAAAGCAACCAAAAACTGAATGAAAGAAAGAAAAATGAACGCAAAAGCATAACTGGAGCAAGAAGGGCCAAGCAAGAGGGAATCAGGCTTTAAAAACAATGGAGCCCTTCAGCTGAGCAGGTTCAAGGCCATCAGTGAAAGCGAGGAGGAAATACATCACCTTGCGGATCTTGGCTAACTCCACTAGCCGCTCCCCAAATTCCTGGGCATCTGCCTCATTGCACTCCACCTCCTTGGCCCCTGGCTTCTTCCAGAAGATGCCTACCGGCTCCAGCAGTTGCCGGTTCATAAGGTGGGTGAGATCGGGAGTCCAGTGCTGGGAGGTGCCGGTCACCGTGACCTTCCCAGATTTCTCCAGCTGGATGTCCCAGCGGAGGAAGCGCAGGTTGTGCTGCCGGATGAAATCCACTCGGTAGATGTGCTCGTTGGGATGCAGCAGCTTCTCGCCATCCTGGGGCCTCACTTTTTTCTGCTGCAGGCTCTGGACTCTCAGTCGCATGCAACGGGTGAGCTGGTCATCGTGGACGAAGGGCAGCTTGAGCTCTCCTGCCTCGGCTGCCATCTCCTCCGCTGCTCCTCTGCTATGTCCTCGGCAGTGTTTGGCTCCCAAATAGGACACGCAGGGGTAAAAATTCTGGTTCCCCTTCTCCACAGTCCCAGCAGTGCTAGGCAACCCAGGCCAGTGACGCAAAACACCCTCCGGGTCTTCCTCTGGGTGCCTTCCCGTCTCATTTGCAGATTAGGAACTGATGGTGCTGCTGTGCACGATAATCTATAGGGAAGGGATGTCTGATGTCAGCCTCCCTGGCAACCTCCCTGACAACCGCTCCGGCAAGCTAGAGCACGGCTCGTTATCCCTAAACGAAGGTGCACAGCCAGGGCAACCATCCTGCAGGTCTTGGTGGCTGTGGCTTTCTCAGAATATGGATTCATGGGCTCATTCAGGTTGGAAGGAGCCTCTGGAGGGGACTGGTCCAACCCTCTGCTCAAAGCAGATCTTTGCAGTTAAATCAGGTCGCCTGGGGCTTTGTCCAGCCCAGCTTTAAGTATTGTCCAGGGGTTCCAGCACAAAGCCTTAGAGGGGACATCTTATGGTGTCAGGCCCTTTGGTTCTCTCCATCCTATCTGTGACTCACGTTGGCTTCTGCCATATGTGTTTGCAGGGCACTTTGGGAGCTCAGACTGTGTTAAATGAACTCCAGGAAAGAGTTTTTCTAAAATATTTTTACGAAAAGCGCTGCTGTCACTTGGACTACGTGACACAACTCACAGCCAGCCAGCGTGATGCCTGGAGGTTATAATTTTGACTTTCAGAACAAGTCCCACGAAAGACCATCAGAAGCTGCCCTTGGCCAGGCAAGCCACAGACACCAGGAGCCCAAGGTGGGTCCTTTTACTGGGAATTGTCCTGGACTCGCCAGTCTGCTATTGCTCCTAAAGACCCTGAGAACAGAGTCAAGGAACCTAAGGGCTACACACAGCCCCATTTGAAGGGACAAAAGAGAGTTCTGAGGAAACCAGGCCCTTCTTGCTGTCCTCTGAGCTCTTGCCTCACTTGTTTACTAGCTTTAAAACACCTTCAGCAACAACTGTCGAACCAACCCTTGGGTTTTAAAAGCTAAAAATGCCTTCAGGTAACCCTGGAGACATTTTTGAGCTGAGCTGCGCATGACGATGCCTTATGGTCCTTGCTTGGGGTCTGTTGGATCTTTTACCCTCACTTGTCGTGGCAGCAGAAGGAGCAATGTCCTTGCACCTGATGATGAACAGACTGTGGTGGGGGTGCAGCCCTCAGACACCATGCAACGTTCCACTCCTGACCTTCTGGGACACAAGATCAGCCTGCAGAGCCTCCTCAGAGAGCAACAACAAACCCAGCTTGTGGAAAAGCTACACAAAATGGTCTTTGGGAGGTGCGTGCCCTCAGAGCCCTCTGCTCACGGTGTCCCGTCCAATACTGCCCCGCACTCTGGAAATAGAAGTGAAGGGAGCAGGAGAGCAGGCTAGGTGGTGGAGATGCAGGGTTGTCTGAATCACCTGGTCTCAGAGTCTGGTTCCTGTCCCTCTGATGCTGAGCAATGCCAATGCGACTTGTGGAAGCACTGCTTACAGATCCAGACCGCCCCCTAGGACAAAGCACTGCTGGAAATGACTTAACACTCCCCAGTCCAAGGCCTTTATTTCTTTTTGTAAGAGCTAGACATCTCTGAAAGACCACAGAAAGAGTGTTATAGAGCCAGATGAAGTCTAAAAGCATGTAGAGGCAGCGAAGGTTCAGGAAATTAGAAGACTGCTCTAAACTCACTTCCAGTCCCTAATTCCCACCCAGTGACTCAAACAGCGCAGGCTTGATGGGAAGGAGGGATATGAAGGGAGCCTTGGGGCGAGGTGTGGATGAAAGTACATGAATAAAATCATCTCTTGGTATACATGGGGATGTGTTGGCCCATCCTGTTCCCTGGAAGGAATTCCCCCTTGCCACACTTGCTCGCCTTGGGAGGAACAGTTTCACTGTGTGCAGTGGAGCAAGGGACACATGGAGCAAGTTACATCCTGGTGTAAATCAGGATTACATTTTCTAGGAGCAATGGGATACCTGGAACAAGATCTCTGTACTGATGTTTTAGTGATATATTAACACCTGCATCAGCATCTTTCAACTACTCCCAGACTCCGAATCAGAGACATTTTGGTGTCTAAGGACAGTTTAAGAACTCAGTGTTTTGCTGTCTTGTCTGTCCCCTCAACTGCTGCTTGCGCCAGAGTATTGATCAGTCAGGCACAGACGTTTGCCCTGCAGTCATTGGGTCCTGTGTGTGGAGATGCCCGAAGGCCAAGGAGCAACAGATACCTCCATCAATGTTATTGAGGACCAAGAGGTCCATTATTTCTGGGCCAACAAAGGGCTCCAAGATCCTCAGCAAGGACCGTGCTGTAATCCCAGCACATCCAGCACAGCTGGTGTCTCCTTGGACCAAGGAGTTAATCTGTGCGCTTGACTTCTCCCATTGTGCTTTAAAAGTTGCTGCTGGTGCAGTTTATAGCCACGCTCACTGCTTGCAGAGCAATGTTCATCATGAGCTCTTAAAGCACCTTGCAAAGGGTGAGCAAAGGTCCCATCTAATTCAGAAGTCTCCAAAACCAGAGCCCTGTAATGAACACCACAGCAAAGTGAACATCACTGGGCCTGGGGGAGAGGACTGTAGCTTTTGCTTTTGCTGGAAGACAAACCTTTCTGAAAGAAACAGGGGCGCAAGGAGGCAGGTAAAGAAGAGCCTCTGAGAGTTAAGGGCATGGAAAATGAGAAGCCACAAACATCCACAGCAAAATTGCCAAGGGAGGAAAAGCAGTGCCGCCGGCAAACTGAAATAATGAGGTGTCCAAAGGGACCTGGCTTCTGTTTGGTTGGCATCTCCCAGGGCAGGGCTGGAAGTGAATGGTGAGGAGGGAGGACAACTCGCCTGCTCGCCCTGGGGAGGCAGCGATGCAGAGCAACAACCTAAACAACACCTCGCACCACACCTGTAACAACAGCCACAGCAGCCACAACAGCCACGAACAGGAAGAAACCTTACTGCTTATCCAGAAGCCAACAGCAGCTATCCCGTTCCCACATATAGAAGAGACTTGATTTTAACAGAAAACAGAGATGCTGCAACAAAAACAAATTCCCAAGGTGTAACTTAGTGTTTATGATCACAAAAGCCACACGCAGCGGAGACTGGAGGTACCTCAGCACACAGAGCTGATGCACAGACTCAGGGTTTAGGGAAAACCTTTGGGTCTGTTGCAGTAGGATGCTGTGGGTGACACTGTCTGCCAACACAACAGGGCTTTGGTGGCTGCAATTTTGCAGTAAAATCTAGAAAAAGGTGCTTGCAATTTGCTGGTCTCTTGTCCTAGGATGAGACACACCTGTACCAGGGACTGAAGCCCACATTTGCATTGGCTTTCATAGGCTTCACTTCTTCTGGCACGGAGGACATGGTAGAAATGAGCACAGGCTGGCCAAGGACGTGGTGTTGAGCACCTCCTGTCCCCCACTATGCCCATGGCCTCTCCCCTGTTCTGTAGCCCCTTGTGCTGCTGCAGCTCCTCGGTGGCTCCCCGGCCCATGACAGAGCAGCCATGGTCCCTTTGGACCCCACTCTCAAAGGAGCACCACTTGCTCCTTTGAGGGCATCCATGGGACATGCCAGGGACACGTGCTTTGGAGAAGCGGTGGCCTGGGAGTGACACTAATACCCTTAAATTGCCCTACCTGCCCCAGCACAAGGTGTCTCGTTGCCGAGGTGGGCACACACTGAGCAGCCAGAGAGGTAACGCCATGGGAAGCGGGGACTTCCAACACTGCAGCTGAGCATCCTGAATTCTTATTTTATTTTTTTTAGGTTATTCTGGAGTGGGGAGGGTCAGATTTGGGATCTGGAAGGACAACACAAGGCTTGATTCACTTGGTTATGGAGAAACTTGGTTATCAGCCAAGAGTTTGGCTCAAGTGTGATGTGGTTACAGTCACGACTACTGAATTCCCCTTGAAAGACATTATTTTAAGAGAGGTTTTTCATGTGAACAGTTTTTCAGGACCTGAGGCATTCCTGAAGATCCATATTTTGAGCCAGACAAACACAACGTGAGGCCAAGGTGCTGAAGACAAGCTTTGCTCTGGCATGGGGCACAACTTACCTTCTGCCACAGAGATTCGCGGGACGCCAGGGAGGAGCACGCAGCCACGAACCAGCAGTTCCCGACCTGGCCCTGGTGTAAGTCATGGGAGCTGATCCCGTCCACAAAGAGACGGGGATCATCGCAGATTTCCTGTGAGACAGGAGAAAAACAGACACACTGGGTAAGCGTGGATACAGGGAAATACGGAGCAAGGCTTCCTAGTGGAGGAAAATCTCTGCTTCTCAGTCTCCATTTAAATCCCACCTGCAGGTTTCTGCTGGCTGGCTCATCACACTGGAGGCAAAAAGACTTTGTCCTGCCTTTTGTTCTCCACAGGACGTGGGTACATCACTGCTGAAGTGATGCCAGACCCCATCCCCGGTATGGCTATTCTGTTCCAGCACCAGCACATCTCTGCTATAATTATCCCCGGTGATAACGGTACACTTTCACATCCTTACAGCCCCAGTGACCCGTCTCCTCTTGCAAGTCCACCTTTTGTTGTTTCCGTAAGCCCTTCAGCTCTCCCTAAGCCGTGGCTGTTTTACAAGCTTCTGCCTCTCTCATTTTGCTCCGGGGACTTTCTGGTAAAAAGGCATTTGGAGCCGAGAGCATCACCCAAAGCCATGGTCTCCCACACTGGGGCTTGTGGATCCAACCAAAAATTAACCCCTGCAGGAGTAGGGAAGCGGCAAGCATTTAGATGAGGAATCACAGTGCCTAAACCAAGAGGTTCACCCAGGAAAGCGCAACGCAGATGGAGAGCTCTGCCATGGTCTCCGAAAGCTGAGGCCTGAAAGCCAAGTGTCCTCACCCAACAGGTCTGTCCTCCAGCAGATGGAGAAAATTTGGTGATCCAAAAGCTTTGCGGCTGGATCAGGAGGATTAAATGCTCATTCTGCCACCAAAATTGGTGTGGTGGATTGTGAATTGAGGGACGTGAGTAGGAGGCAGCTAGGAGGTGAGCTCATGCCTGCAGCCACTCAGACACCAAAGACATTGCCTTTCCTCTGCCTGGCTCCTGCCAGGCTGCGCTCCCTTCTTCCCGCTCCCACTCAGAGCCTAGCCAAGAAAGCACTTAAATAACAGAGGGGGTTGAGCAAGCTTCATGTGAAACATTGCTTTTTTTTTTTTTTTTTAAATTTCTCCCGATCAATCCAGTTTGGAAGGTCACGTCCAGCTGGAGGCTGGGAGCATATGGGACAAAGGCAAAGCTGACAGAAACTTTTCCACTCTGTTACTCTATTTAGTTTGAAGGGGGGGAAGGAAAAGCACATTTTCCTTCTTTCTCCCAATTTTTCAAGTTAGCTACATCCAAAGTAACACGTTTCCCCAACCTTTGCACATGAGATCTTGCATTGCCTCTGTTCCTCACAGGGAGGAATTACTGCTTCATAAGCACCTCCCGCTATTCCCTCCTATCCCAGCCAGCACTGCACACCTTAAAAATAACTTGCGCTTCACCTGGACACAAACCAGGCAGGGGTCACACCCAAGGGAGAGGACTGATTCCCTCCCAGCTGCCAGCATTGCAGGAGATTGGGATAAGCACTAGACGGAGGCAATCTGAGAGCTGCCTGCACTTTTTGGCATCCCTGAGTGCAGAGAGGGATGGGAGAGGAGTGGTGGTGCTTAATAACAGGATAACAGGAGATGCCTGCTTCATACCACCGAGGAAACCGCCAGCAGCAGGGCATGGGTCTGTCCTGCCTCTTGGTGATGGGGATGTCTGAGAGGTCAGCTCTTAGTGGTCCTGCTCTGGGGGGCAGAGGCACCGTGTCTGAGGACCACTGCTGCTCTCTATACACTTGGAGGAATCCACAGTGTATGTACAAAAAGGGAGTCGCTTGGCATTGTGTGGGTGGAAGAACAAGAAATCATGGAAACACATTCTGCTTGGCAAAAATTAGCACAGGGTACAGGGTGTTGGATGCTCCTTCCCAAGAGCAGAGCTGCCAGCTAGCTGTGATTTCCCCATCACCACGCAAGAGTTTGCGAACTAAAAACCTTTGGTTGCTCATTTTAAGAGAGGGAAGCCCTATGCGCTCGTCAAAACAGCAGCCTGTCCTGGTACAGACGAGGGGTTCAGTGCATCACACCCAGTCCTCTCAGACCCGTGGCAGCACTGAGGGTGCCATGGCTGGAAATGCTCACGCCAGGACAGAGTCCCTCTGCAAAGCATTCTTCTCATTTGACCCCGCTTCTCTTCCCACTGATGCAGACGGATCCCTAGGGGCATATCATTCTTGAAGTCATTCAGCCAGTTCTTCAGATGCTGCAGGTGTTTCCCATTCAGGTGCAAACTTGGATGGGGCATTTCAAGGTGCTTTAGGCCAGGGTGGTAGTGACTGAAAGCACAGGCTAACTCTCCAGCCCAGAAGCACATGGTCTTTTTAACCTCCTTCCCTCATAATATGCAAAACCCCGTGGCAGCGTGCAGCTAAATTACAAGTTTCCTGTGAGCGTGAAGGTCCCTAAATGCCACAACCCTCTGCTGTGGCAGGCGGTGACAGCCTCTCCCCTGACCCAGGATCTTCACAGGATCCCAGAGTGGCTGAGGCTGGCAGGCACCTCTGGGTCCGCCTGGCCCAAGCCCTGCTCCAGCAGGGACACCCAGAGCAGGGTGCCCAGCACCACGGCCAGGCGGCTTCTGGAGGTCCCCAGGGAGGAGACCCCAGCCCCTCTCTGGGCAGCCTGTGCCAGGGCTCCGGCACCCGCCCGGCACAGAAGCGCTGCCCGGTGTGCAGAGGGCACCTCCCGTGCTCCAGGTGGTGCCCAGGGCCTCTGGTCCTGGCACCGGGCACCTGAACAGAGCCTATCTCCACCCTTTCAGGTATTTATACACATCAATAGGATCTCCCCTTAGCCTTCTCTTCTCTAGGCTGAAGAGTCCCAGCTCTCAGCTCTCCTCACAGGAGAGGTGCTCCAGTCCCTCATTTCTGTGGCCCTTCATTGGACTTTCTCCAGTATGTCCTTGATCTTGCATGCCTGGTGCCTGGAGATGCATCAAGCCTTGGAGAAGGAGTGATGTTTTACACTATATACAGAAAGAAGACCCCATATGAGCTCTGCACAACTTGGGCAAGTCCCAAAACATTTAGCAAGTCTTCCCAGGAGACCACCTTGAAGGGCAGAGAAGGGCTGCCATGCTTCCCTGCAAAAGGACCACTCAGCATCAGCAAGCCCCAGGACAAAGCTTGGTCCCAGTGGGCTCCCAGCAGTCCTAAGCACAGAATCACACAACCAATGCAGTTAGAAGGGACTTCCAGAGATCATCCAGTCTAACCCACCTACTCAAAGCAGGAACAGATGGAGCAGGTTGCTCAGGACCATGTCCAATTGGGTTTTGAGTATCTCCACGGACGGAAACTCCACAACCTCTCTGGGCAACCTGTGCCAGTGTTTGGAACACCCTCACAGGAAAAAAGAGTTTCTTTCTCGTGTTTAAATGGAATTACTGTTTTTTTCAGTTTGTGCTCACTGTCTCTTGTCCTGTCACTGGGTACCAGTGAGAAGAGTTTGGCTTGGTCTTCTTCGTTCCCTACCATCAGGTGTTTAGGCACATCATTAAGGTCCCTCTGAGCCTTCTCTTCTTCAGGCTGAAGATTCCCATCTGTCTCGGCCTCTCCTCTTGTGTCAGATGCTCCAGTCCCTTCATCATCTTCATGGCCCTTTGCTGCACTCACACAGGGAAGGCAGCGTTGCCTCCTTGCTCTAATGCTGCGGAGCTGCTCTCATCAGGATAAGACTCACCCATGGGTCGGTCTCCCCCAAAAACCTTCCTGAGAAGATTCCCAAATCCCTTAGACTGTAGCTTCCCAATATTAAATTACTTGGGTTCTTCAGTCCCCAGAGAAGCTGCAGAGGTCCCGCTCACAACATACAGCCCTGGTTGAGACCATGTGGACTTTGACTTGTGGGGATGCCATTCCCCGGGTGCTCTGCCTGTGCAGAGGTGGGGATGAGGGACCGAGGCGTGCTCCAGCGAGGCTGCGGTCCCTCCGAGCAGCCTGCCTGCGTCTTGCACCTCATGGAGCACCATGGGGCCACACTCTGCAACGCAGCACTGACAGGGTGCAAAGCGCACTCAGAGCCGGGAAGCACCGTGCCCACATGTAGAGGTGGGTGGTGAACTAGAGACCGACAGGAACTGGGTCAAAAAAAGCCAAGGCAAGCATTGAACTTTGTTTCCCTTTTCCTGCGGATGGAGCGGAAACAGATAAAGGGCTTGTCCTGCAGATAGGCTGAATTACAGGGCCTGGGGTTTGTATGTGCAGGGGGAGGGGAGAAGCAGGGATGCTCAGATCATAGAAGGCCACCACCTTGGTTTCATCCCCTCCCTTCCATGCAGGAGACAGAAACCAGGTGAGCAATAACATTTACGCAGGTGGGTGTTTCTCCGAAAATCAAACACTGCGTCACCCTCCCAGCACTGCGACCCAGAGAGAAAAGGGCAGCACACAACCACGCACACCCACACACAGCCTGGGGCCTTTTGGGTTCAGGCATCAGCCACCCCAGAACCAGCTCAAACCGGCCCGTGGCACCCATAGCTTCAGCAAATAACAAGTCCGTCCTGTTCTTCATCTCACCGCAGCCGGCTCCTGGGTCGTGACTGCTCTTAGACTGGACACAGATGGTGAACAACAAGGAATATGGAGGGGACAGCCAAAAGCTACGGTTGCAGGGAAGCTATGGCTTTGATGTGTTGCTCTTGACTCTATCTTGGCCAAGAGAGCCATCCATGCCTCTTCACCCCCAAGGAGAACCTGGCTAGGAGCATCCCAAGGGAACCAAGTCAGAACTATATGCCCTCCCCTAAAAGTGGTTGCTGAAATGGCCGCTGTGCTCCAGGCAACAAAATATATCTTGCAGAAAGCTGGTGCAGATGGTCCTGTGGAAAGGTATAGCCTGATAACAGGGAGGGACAAAACAGTGATTCAAATTTCTCATGATTCATATCCTCCTTTCTGCACCTGTCCTCCTGCAAGGGACGTGGGATGGAGGTGGACGGCAGAGATGGGGGTTGGAGAGGACTTTGAGGTCCCTCTCGATGAAAGGCTGACTGCAGAGGCAGCAGGACTGGCTTACAGGAGTCCAGCATGAATTTGTGCCAATCTGCTCCCTCTGGCTTTGGGTTACTGAAGTCCATTAGGGAAAAAAAAGACCTGATCGCTGCACTTATCTTGCATTTGGTGGTGTAATTTTGCCTCCCACCAAAAAGCATGCGGGCTTTTCCTCTGCTCTCCCCTTTAGTACTATTTCCCCCAAAACACACGTTTTCCTTTTGAATGCAATTAAACCAGAAAGCATCTTTCCTGTCTCCAGCTAGTCCAATTCCACACAGGGCAGTAGTGAGCAAATCACCCTCTAATTGGCTTTATAATTAGTGACTGTATTATCATAAACGTTTCCTGGTGCAGATTTCTGACTTTTAGACTCACTGGGGGTCTGGATCATGTCAAGCCAGCTGCAGAGAGGGAAAAAAGCTAAGGGGGATAATAACCATGTGAGATGCAACATCTGCTGCACGCCAGGATCATTTTTTGCTAACAAGATTTTGCAAGGAGCAGGCAAGCTTAATTGTATTGCAGAGCCGGGCAAGAGACGGGCTGTTTCAGGAGCAATGCTTTCAATCGGACTTGCAAAATCAGCAAGATAATCTATTAGCGTGGCTGCGCTTCCCCCCTCCCAGGCGACGGGGAACCGAAAGGACCTTGTGTCATAAATGTCGCTCACGCAGCCGTCCAAGCACAGCGGGCAACGGCGACACAGCTGACACAGAGGTCCCTGCGCTGCCTTGCCGCAGGTACCAATGCTGGGATGCGATTTTACAAACGGGCAGTTACACAGTCTGCACAGGAGTGACACAGGGAAGGGGAATGCGGTGAATTTAGAAACCCATGGGGCTGTGTTTTCATAGGGATTAACGTTTCCTCAGTGGTTCAGCTTCGCACACACCACAGAGTAAGCCTAGTTGGCAATATCTACGCCCTGTAAAACTGCTTTGGGCGGGTTATATCGCTTCAGTCACACATCCCTAACGCTAATCCAGCTGGAGTATCTCAACCTATATATATTTGCACCTGTTATCAGCTCCCACCACAGAAAAGGGAGTTGGACACTCATCAAACAGGACTTGCTTGTAAATGGAGGCATCAAAAAAATACACTCCCCACCAACCCCGTGACTCTGCTTGTGTAGCTCTGCACCAAGCCGTGCCGTTTGTTTTGGCACCAGAAAGGGCATGGATGGTTTTGAACAAGATCTAAAGGTCAATTTGTAGGCTTAGCAGCCCTGATGGGGCTCTCTGATGTTTGCTTTTCCCGGGATCCAAAGTACAAACGCACTAAAGAGATGTGGAGAGATGCACGTGTTGTGAGAGTGCTGCACCTCCCCGAGAGCAAATGGAGACGGAGAAGGAGCTGAAGGATGGGAAAGAGACTGAAACAAGTGTGGAGTCCTCTGACCCGGTGTTTCTGTCCCTCCCACCTGTGCTCTCCAGGGACGTGCTCTTGGGAAGCCTCACCATTACTCAGTCCAGGGCTTCTTTGGTCTCCACCCAGCCAAGACTGATGCAAAGGCCACAGCCTGGCTTTCAGCATTTCCATGCATCCAGACACAGCCCACTCCAGACTGCCTGTCTAACAGCGAGTTGTTTTAATGTGTCTGATTGTGGAGATGCTAGGAAGATCTGCAGATCTCAGCTCTGAAGCAGAAAAGTCTCCATGCACCTCACTGATAAACTGGGGAGTGGGATGCTCAAAGCAATAAGATGTGGCCCAGGTTTGCCTGGTCTGAGGCAGAAGTGGTCCGTCTTGGTCCTTTTTGGTTTCAAGTCTCCTACAGCCCTCCCTTGACCAAGCTCCCTTGGGACTTGCTCCCTCAGCAGGTTTGCGGACAATACAAAGCTTAACAGAGTGGCCGACACACCAGAAGGCTGTGCTACCATTCAGCGGGACCTAGACAGGCTGGAGAGCTGGACGGAGAGGAACCTCACGAGGTTCAACAAAGGCAAGGGCAGGGGACACTTCCTACACCTGGGGAGGAATAACCCCAGGCACCAGTATCGGTTGGGGGCTGACCTACTAGAAAGCAGCTCTGTGGAGAAGGACCTGGTAGTCCTGGTGGACAACAAGTTAACCATGAGCCAGCAATGTGCCCTCGTGGCCAAGAAGACCAATGNGACATGGAACTTCTAGAGAGGGTCTGGCGTAGAGATACGAAGATGATTAAGGGATTGGAGCATCTGTCTTATGAGGAAAGACTAAGCGAGCTGGGCCTGTTTAGCCTAAAGAAGGGACGATTGAGAGGGGATCTTATCAACCTGTACAAATACCTGAGGGGACTACATCCTGAAGAGGATGGGGCCAAACTCTTCTCAGTGGTGGCCAGCGATAAGACAAGTGGTAATGGGTACAAATTGAAACACAGGAAGCTTCATCTCCATATGAGGAAGAACTTTACTGTGAGGGTGACAGAGCACTGAAACAGGCTGCCCAGAGAGGTCGTGGAGTCTCCTTCTTTGGAGATATTCAAAACCAGCCTGCATGCCATCCTGTGTAACGTGCTCCAGGTGACCCCGCTTGAGCAGGGGGTTGGACTAGATGATCTCTGGAGGTCCCTTCCAACATCAACCATTCTGTGACTCTGTGATTCTGTGGGACAGTGCTAAGGACTTGCAGGATGAGGAACAACCCTGGTTTGGCAACATCATGGGTTTAAAATACATCCACCCTCCAGACCCCCTCGTCGGGGCACGCTGCTCCCTCAGTTATGCCAGCACATGTTGTTGTGGGGTCTAACCTCAACCAGGGGAACTGATTGCAACTACATGCATCAGAACTCAGACTGGTTCTTGGGGAGCTTCACAGTCAAGTTGGTACAAATGAGGGACCGTGAACCAGATGGTTTAGCATGAGCCATGAGTATGGCCACAGCTAGCACTCCTTTTGCACCATCGATTCCCACCATGGAGGACACAGCGGTGGGACACATTGGTGGGAAGAGAGGAAGCAATTCAAGCAAGCTTTGCTGTGAGAGAACACAGTATTTGGGGAAGAATGGTCCAGAACCGCCCACTCGTCCCAGAGCTGTTGTGAAATCCTGGAGCGAGCTGGTATGGCCATGAGCTCAGCAGCACCATTTCTGCCTCCAAGGGACATAATTCAGGTTTGGCACACGTGCCTGCCGAATACAGTCCTGCCTGAATACCAATTCTTGGGTCTCACTGAAAGCCAATCTTCTAGAACATGACTTAGAAACCTAAATCGTGCAGGTTTTTTTTTTTATTTTAATTATCTTAAGAGCCAAGAGATGGAAAAAGAGAGAACCCAAAGCTGCAAAGGAAAATTACCTCCACCCTCCGTGTGGATATCTCAGATCAAAATCTCTTAGCTATTTTTCAACAGGGATACCTCCCACACCCGCTCGGGCCATACTGTCCCAGGGCTAGGAACTGACCCTTGGTTTGTGATTGTATCATATTTATAACACAGCAGCACCTTGATCCAAGACCAGGACTTGATCCCACCAAATTAGTCACTGATTACGCAATGATGACGAAGAGGTTATCATGAGTTTAAGCTATTTAAAGAAGTGACTTCCAGCCCACGCCTATTGTGGTTATTCATACCCTGGGTGTAACTTTACAAACACAGAAACCTACTTTATGAGAAAGCCATCCTCTAGAAACATGGACTCATGAACTTCTGTAATCTGAGATGGGAGATGGGACAAAAAGGGGCATTATTCCGAAAAAAAAGATTCAATATTCAAGCAACAGGAAAAGGTTGTATTCCTGTTGCTGTCAAGAGAAGGAAGCAGAGTGGAACTTGGCAGCAGGGTGGGCTCAAATCAGGCAGTAAGCACCCAGCTTTAGCCAGCACTGGCTGGCACCTCCTGGGGGAGTTTTACTAGATGGGATGAAGTCCATATTTAACAACCAAAGTGACGCAGCAGGGATCTTCTTGGGAGGTCACAGTCTCAGGTCATTGAACTAGAAGAGTTCACGGAGCTGCCAACCCAAGTAAACTTCATCTCTCCTCAGCAACACCCCTGTCTCCTACAGTGATTTCCTCCTGACCTGCTCAATATTCCCAGTACAGACAGTATGCAGCATTTCCAGATGAGACTTTAAAGCCTTCAACTCATGCCCAGTTTGTGCCTGTTTACTGAGAGACACAACGATATACGTACATCATCAGTAGCTCCAAGACAAGAACATGCACAAGCTCTCCAGGTGGCAGGTGAGTCTCCACACAAACTCACAACATGGTTTACATGGGCTGTATACGAGCTGAATGTGTATGGTTAGACTTTTAACTGGTTTCTCCCATCGTGAAGCACTCTGTTTACATTTTCCATCATTAACTCTTGCATAACTCTATCGGTGGTACTTGTATCAAGCCACAGTTGAGCTTTAAGCATCCATGTACCTTCTCCATTAAGATGGTTTGTCTGCCCTCTTCATTCTTGGAGAACTGGGAGGAATGCATCACCAAATGGTGGTTTCTTGCCAAAGATCCAGAAATATAGAAGATGTGGGACGCTTTGTTTGGTCTCCACATAACAAGCAGGTCACCCTTCCCAAGCTGCAGCCTCTGGTTGTGCTTGTCAACACAGCTCCTGCTGGCTCCAGCTGTCACCCGAAGGTGTGCTGCTTCAGCTCCCCTCGCTGACCTGCTTTCTTCTTGAGATTTCTGAGTCACCACCAGCCTCGAGGGGTGGGGAAGTGGGGGCAGCTTTCCTCTGCCCCAAAGAGACAAGGCACTGAGGCTGAACCGCTTTGGGGCACCAGAGAAGCCAGGGTTAAAAGGGAGTGAAGCCAGAGCATTTGGCAAAGTCCTGCGAGAGCATCACCTTGGGGTGCCACTTCTGAGCCCTTTCTATGCAGAAGAATAGTCCAAAAGGGACCTATTCGTGGATTTTCATAGAGATGAGCATCCAGATGAAGATGTGAAGGGCTCAGCAGCTCGCACAGGTCAGCACCCCATTGTGCAGGCTCTGTCCTGGTGACCTCAGCTACCTGTGCTCTGCTGCAGGTCAGTAAAGCCTGCGTAAATCTTCCTTCAGCCATCATCCTTTCTCAATGATGCTTTTCATCCACCTCCACTTCCTGCAGTGCCCCCGTTGAAGACTTGGCTTGTCCAGATGGCAGAGGGGTGCCTGGGGCGCAGCAGGGAGCTGAACACCGGGTCCCCACAACCGCACATGGCAGTGAGATGGAATGCAGGGTGAGGAAGGACGGTCATGCGCATGGGTAGGATGGTCAGACAGGGCAGCTCCATCCCAAGCAGGTCACTCCCCCATTAACAGTGTCTCAGCACACACAGGTCTAAAGGACTGCATTGAGCTGGGTACCTTTGCTGAGGACAAAAATCCCACCCTACTAAGCTTCCCTGCACTAGACGTTTCAATGTGCTTCACAGACTGGGTTCTAATCCTTGCAGGGCTTTGGGGCAGTATTTGCACAGCCTTTGTGATAAATTATGTATATCAGAGGAGAAACGGTGCCCTTCCACTTACTGTCAAATTGCGTTGGGTCTTTATTTTAAAAAGAGACGACTTGGAGAACTTAATACTCCATACAAATCATTCAGACAGTGTCAGTCCTTTGGCAGCAAGGAAAGGACAAGCCCTTGCCCTGGGGTGTTGACAAAGACAGATGCTAGCTGCATTTATTCATCCCCGGTCAACCCATCGATGCTTCTGGATCCGAGAAGAGTCCAGGGCGTGCTGAGCGAGGCAAGAAGGAAAGATGATGGAGAGAGGGTTTGTACCTGCTTCTGTACAGGCTTAGGTATCCCTCTGCACCAACCACAGATGCACTACCAGGTTGCCATTATATTTAAATGGAACAGAAATGCAGAAGTCAGGTTTCCTCAGTGCACACAAGATCCAAGGGGTGTATGCTACTGCTAATCCAATTCTCTGTCTCACACACACACACAAATTCAAATCCAGAGGTGGGGACTGGCCTTCAGAGCAAGTGACCCAGAGCTGTGGTGTATTTTCCTCTTCTGGAAATGCTTTAAATAAAACTGGCTGGTGCTTAGAGGAAGTGGCTTTAGTTTAGTTCAATGGGAAGTTAATTCAAGGAAGTTCCATGACCTCTCGTTGTGCAGAAATTCAGCCGACACATTGACTACAGTTCCCTCTGGCTTCGGATCCGCCAGGCCAAGGAAACTACTCCTTCTCTGCTCCAGCTGCAGGGTTTCATCCTCCCACCCATGCTTCCTCTTATTTGTTTCTTTCTTTAATCACTTATCGCAGCAGCTGATGTCAGCCCTTGGTTTTACCGCACCCAGTGTTTCATTTTCCTTCTGCAAGAGGTAGCACAGTGCCTGACCAAGCTACTTTTGCAAGCGACTTCGCAAAGGTTTCAGTGAAAGGCACTTGTGTCAGCAGGACTCAGAGATGGAGCCCCCTGAAGCCCCATCCTCTCTGAAGGCTCAAGAATTTTAGATGTAGCCCTTAGTGATATGGTTTAGTGGAGGTCTTGTTAGTGTTAGGACAGAGGTTGGACTAGATGATCTTGGAGGTCTCTTCCAACCTAGACGATTCTGTGATTCTGTGAATTAGACCCAGGCATTGCTCGTCTTGGTCCTTGTGGAGAGGCTGTGAGCACCGAATGCCACATGCCCTCAAGGACAGCAGTGGGGCAAGGACTGTCATCAGAGCACACCAGCAGTGCCAAGTGTTTTAGCTTTCTCTTAGCATCTACTTGGCTCTGCAAAGGCACAATCGAGATTAACTCCGGCGTTCGGCTGGAGCTCTGAAGCTGCCTTATCAGCCACAGGCAAGACACCGAATAGCACAGTGCTGGGTGTTAATTTGAGGTATCTCATGCATGGATGGAAACTGGGAGGAGGACGAATGGGAGACGAAGCAGCATCTGCATTGAAGTTATCACCTGGAAGGGCTCGTGATGCTGGTGGAGGCAGGCTGGGTGGGAACAGTCATGCTTCTCCACACCCCAGCACTCCAGGACTCTGTTTATCTACACAGCCACACCAGAAAAGCTCCCTGTCCTCTTGCAAGGAGAGACACCTGCCCTTAGCTGCCTCCAAGCCACGAGAAACCAGGCTGGATGAGGCCTCGAGAGCTCAGCAAACAAGGTGCCCTTCTCCCGTGGCTCACCAGCAGTGCAGCACCTCCAAGTCAGCACCAAGATTTAAAGCTTGGGTTGACCCGGGGCACAACCAGCTCTGTACCTGCTCCTCAGACTGAGCATGCCTCTCCTGCACCCCAGGGCCAAATCTGCGAGGATTTGCACCATTCCCTCCCACGGAGCTCAGAGAGGGCAGATGATGCCCGGAGCTCCTTTCTGTGACACCCTCTGCTACCGTTATCCTCTTCTCCATTACAAACGCAACTACAATAATTCCTAGCTTCTACAGACACTCGGTTGCATTAAAATGCAGGCGATGAATCTAATCTACTGGTTTTACCGTTGGTTTTGCATATACGATCTTGTCCTAATTTCCTTCCCACAAGAGCGTAGTGATGCCCAAATTTGTCCTGCCTGGTGGTTGGCCAGCGTGTCTCAGCAGCAGATAGTCGCGTGGTGGAGNGTGGGAACAGTCATGCTTCTCCACACCCCAGCACTCCAGGACTCTGTTTATCTACACAGCCACACCAGAAAAGCTCCCTGTCCTCTTGCAAGGAGAGACACCTGCCCTTAGCTGCCTCCAAGCCACGAGAAACCAGGCTGGATGAGGCCTCGAGAGCTCAGCAAACAAGGTGCCCTTCTCCCGTGGCTCACCAGCAGTGCAGCACCTCCAAGTCAGCACCAAGATTTAAAGCTTGGGTTGACCCGGGGCACAACCAGCTCTGTACCTGCTCCTCAGACTGAGCATGCCTCTCCTGCACCCCAGGGCCAAATCTGCGAGGATTTGCACCATTCCCTCCCAGGGAGCTCAGAGAGGGCAGATGATGCCCGGAGCTCCTTTCTGTGACACCCTCTGCTACCGTTATCCTCTTCTCCATTACAAACGCAACTACAATAATTCCTAGCTTCTACAGACACTCGGTTGCATTAAAATGCAGGCGATGAATCTAATCTACTGGTTTTACCGTTGGTTTTGCATATACGATCTTGTCCTTCTGAGGCTAAGGAAGGAGCAGACTCGCTGGCTGCTTTCTTATCAAGCGCTACCCATGCCGGGCAGCTTAGCACCGGGGCACAGAGGGAGAGTGTTTGTGCAAAGCCCGGCACCACGCGGCCGTGGCCCTGGGAGGATCTGGTGAGATCTGCTGGAACGGATCCAGGGTCAGCATCAAGTTCAGTGAGAACTGAGAGCTCTTAATCATACATAATAACAAAAATTATCTCATCCTTCCTTGACTGAGAATCAGCGAATGGCACCGACTTAAAGCTTAAAATCGAGCTAAATTCAGAGATTGTATTAAAAGATGACCAAAGCCTTTGCTGGCAAGGAGCAACCAGACTGGCAGTCAGCTACAGGCTTTACAGAACACGGCAGATAAACGAACAGGCGAGCAGCTCGTAAATTCCTAAGCTGAGAAATGTAAAGGTCTGGAAGGACTCAATTCCCGTGATGGGTTGCAGACAGATGACAGACTC
The DNA here is from genome assembly GCA_013399475.1 of Chauna torquata. Classification (NCBI taxonomy): domain Eukaryota; kingdom Metazoa; phylum Chordata; class Aves; order Anseriformes; family Anhimidae; genus Chauna; species Chauna torquata. The sequence goes on along the minus strand of VXAL01010896.1, from coordinate 134,669 downwards.
CCATTTAGAGAAGATGGTCTCTTCGTCCGTCTGGTGGCAACGCTACCCATGAGCATCCCCAGCCTCCTTTGGGGAGGACCAAAAGCAAATGAGACAGACCACAAAGCTGCAGAAAGCTAAGAAGGGATGGCCCTGGAGCACTGGTGCCTGAGGTTAGTATTTCTGGCAGAAGAGGGACCGAGAGGGACACAGGGGACCAGGAGGTTCTTGCTGTCTGACCATTGCCATTTAATTGCCGCCATGCACACCAAGCCACTGCTTTGGGTGAGCTCTCGGAGCACAGCACTGCAAGAGCTTAACCTCTGGCTTCCCCATTACAGTCACCCTTGTGCTTTTGCCAGCTTCCCAGCCTGTGCTGTGCACTGGGGAAAAGACCTTTTAATGCAGAAACTTGCGGGCGGGCAAGTGCCGGTCCTGCTTTTAGTGAATTAGTTCATTGACTCCTTTCCCATTCCAGAAAAACCCCGCAGGGATGGATTGTATAACCCTCACTCAGCAGGAGAAAGGAGCTAAGTGCTTAATAATGCAAGGAAAAGGGGATCTGAGAGATGCTCTCTCCTCCTGCAACATCTCCTCCTCACCCATACACAACAGCACTGAATTCAGGACACAATGGATATAACGGACAAAAGCCCCATACACAAGTCAGGCTAGATATATGTCAGACTGACACAGAAGTAGCTACTGAAAAATGCAATTTCCCAATTTTTAGAACAAGATTTCTCTTGTCTGGCTGGAAACAAAAAAATAAAAAGGACTGCGAATGAGAGCATCTCTCCCCAGTGCCAAAGCAGGGCTGAAAATGCCATGGTCCTACTGCTGTAAGACCTCCTGCTGCCCACAGCCCCTCCCAAAACACCTGGCCTCTCTGTCCCCCCCAGACTACTCTGACTCTCAGCTTTTCCCCTCCAAATGATATTGCCTTCACTCACTCAGATCAGATAATATTGCCATCTAGCAAGAACCTATCTTTGAGCTGTTTAATCAGAGCCAACCCCCCCACCCCCCGACTGTTCCTGCAGACAGAATTCAGAGCTTGCAAGCAAACTCTGGAGAGCTATAAAAATACTGAGGAACAGCGCAGGAGGGCAAAACTCTTCCCCTGAAGACAGAAGGGTGCAGCCTTCATCCAAGAGGGCTCCTCTGGTTGTTGCAGCCCGCCAGGCTTGAACTCACAGTGCAGAGGTGCAGCTCAGGTTCAACCATCACCGCACGTCACCTTGAGCCACCCAGTCACTGTGACAGCAGCTGGCCTGGAAATCCTCGTGCTTCGTCACAGCTGCTCTCATTACACCGCCTTTGGTTCTGCTCTGCACAGAGCTGCCACCTGGTCCCCTCTCAGCATCTGCAGGATCTCTTGTCCCAACCACTCTGCATCTTAGGGAAGACCAAGGGACGCTTCTGTGAGGTCGTGCAAGGCACCGCTGTGGACAGGGAAACATGGCACAAAGCAGTCCAGTCTCCCAGGACAGGGAGGAAATCCTCCTCCAGGTTCACTCTTGCTCCCTGGGAAGAGCTGAAGGACCAGAGAGCATATAGCCATGCTGACACCTCATCTGCTTATGGCCTAAGCCTCCCACCTGGCATAATTTGCTTCCCACAAGAGCGTAGTGATGCCCAAATTTGTCCTGCCTGGTGGTTGGCCAGCGTGTCTCAGCAGCAGATAGTCGCGTGGTGGAGTCAGCCTAGGTGCCGAGCCACCAAGTGGTCCACCTTGCTGCAGAGAGAAAAGGAGTCCTTGCCAAGGCCCAGGGGTACTAATGAGGCTAATTTAACCCCATATCAATCTCATGGCATCTCTAGAAGCGGTCTGTAGTCAAGAGGTGTGTTTGAGACAGTGATGTTTAGAAGCAGAGAGCTGGTTTCCTGCAGGGTAGATGAGCCTCTTCCTCCCAAGGCCACCACTGGTTTTGATTCCAGGGGACGGAACAGAACAGAACAGAACAGAATAGAATAGAATAGAATAGAATAGAATAGAATAGA
>VXAL01010896.1:111459-132365 GCA_013399475.1 Chauna torquata | reverse complement strand
GCAACACAGCAGAAGGTTTTGGGAAAGGGAAGAAAATAGTCCAAATCCTCCCGAAAGCCCGTTTTGCCATAAACCAAAGTAAGGTCAGGGGCCCTGCACAGGAGATCCAGTTTTGGGGACTGAAATGGCAAGCTGGACGTCGTCAGAGCCCCGTGGATGTGGTCAACACAGTAACAGCTCTGCCTCCACCAACCAGCAAAAAGGCAGCAGAAACTTTCTTAGGTGTTGCGCGCTTTTGGAGAACGCATATTCCGAATCACTGTCCGGCTGTAAGCCCTCCCTACCAAGCGCCAAGGAAGAAGAACGATTTCAAGTGGGGCCCCGAGCAGCGACACAGGTGCAGCGCCCGGCGTTTTCCTTTGCTGAGCCTCGTGCTGCTGCCGACCGCCCCGTGCTCCGACGGACCGAGATCCCTCTGCAAGGCCTCTCGTCCCTCCAGGGAGTCAGCAGCAGCTCCCAGCTTGGTGTCACCAGTGACCTTAGCGTCATCGGCAAACGCGCTGGGGATGCGCTCAACCCCGGCACGCAGATCAGGGATAAAAGCGTTGAACAGGACTGGCCCTCAAACTGAGCCCCGGGGAACAGCGCTGGGGACCGGCCGCGAGCCACATGCAGCCCCATTCGCTACGACCCTGTCAGCTCTGCCGTTCTGCCCAGAAGGATAAAGTAAGGATACGGTGAGGGACAGTACCAAAGGCCTTACTAAAATCCAGAAAGATTACATCCACCACCTTCCCCGTCCCCAGCCCTAATTTCTGCCTCCCAGCCTGCACCTCACCAGCCCCTTCCCCTCCCCTCAGTCCCACCTCTCCCCATTTTCCTGGCTCCCAGAAGCCTGGATTACCCCAATGCACAGACTAACACTGCTGCTCCTGTGCTGCACTGCGGCATCCGTGTCTCAAATGAGGAGTGCATAACTCAGAGCTTGAGGATCAAGCACCGCGTGCCTGAACACCGAGATCTCCATCGCCTTCATACGGCAGCAGGCAGAGGGAGAAGGAGCCTTAAGCACTGGATCTGTGCTCAGCCCAAAGCGCTGAGTTTAATTTCTAATGCAACAGCCAAGTTTTGCTGCCAGAAAGAGCCCCTGATGCTGCCCTAGCCAGCTCCAAAATCTGCTTTGGCTCAGCAATTAGCAGCCAGTCTCATTTTTAAGTGGCTGCACGAAAACAAGGGTCTTTGAGACCCCGTTCCCAGTACAGCTTCCCTTTCCCCAACACACTCAAGCAATTAGCTTTCTGGCTAATTTCTGTGTTGGAAGACGAAGACGCCCAGAGAACGGTCACCAAAGCCAAAGCCGGATTCGAGGGCTCACCCAGCTGCTGCCTCTGCGAAGAGCTGGCATCCTGAGCAGGGCTGGAGGCCGGGGAGAGCAGGGAGGGAGGGAGGGAGGATGCCCCGCCGGGAAGAACAAGGCTGAGCCCGTTCCAGGAAACGCTGCAACGCCAGATGTGGGAGGAAACCGAAGCAAATATCAGCATGATCAGGAGGGGTTGTTCACCAGCTGCCTCCCCGCTTCCCCCTGCCCACAAGAAACTCAAGCGAGAGGAAGAGCGGTGCAGAAATATTGCTTTTTTTTTTTTGGCCAAAGCAGCCCCAGGCTTTGGGAGCAGGTGGAGGAGCAGAAAGGACGAGGGCAGGTCTTGGTGCTTGGGGGGAAGGAAGGCATGCGCACACATGATGGGCTGTTCAGACCTGTACGAGTGCCACGTAAATACATGGGACTGAGATCCTGCCTCTGCCAAAGCTAATTCCCACTGCCCCGTGAGTTCAGCACAGCTACTTTCACATACGAGCGAAGAACTCAGCTCCTACGCACCACTTCTCTGCACAGATTGCAAGTGACACCCTTTCTGTGAAAGCAAACAGTTGTTATTAGCAGCTGACGCTTTTTATTTCCACTCTCCACCCACTCTGCTTTCATAGCAAAGCCTGGAGCATGGTGAGCTCTTGTGCTTTATCACAGTTTTAGCTGAAGCTCTCCAAAACAAACCATGGCCGTGGCCCTGAGAGATAACAGAGGTGCGTACACAGCATCCCCTGCCTGCAGACGTTGTCCCAGGGACTGGTGGACTCCATTTCTGGGTCAGAAAGTCCCCAAAGTACTCCGCTTGTTTTCTAAACGAGGATAAAATAGGATTGCCTAAGGAAAGATATCCTGGTTACAAGAGAAAGAGGATGCTGGAAGGACTTAGTGTTGTTTAATAGCCATTCCACGCAATTACTGCACAAGCAGAGCAGTCGATTTGAACTTCATGGATATCTTGGACCCTTTTGAACTTTGCATTGAATTGGAGAAGCCGATGGTGTTTCTCTGTGAAGGCTCTACTCAGTTTCTCCAGACCTTCCCTGACCGCTCAACATCCAACAGTTTCCTCCAGCTCTTCCTCCTCAACCTCGAGCGTGCCCACTGCGCCCCTTGCAGAGACCAGACCAATTTGCAGACATAGGAGACAGGTTAATTCTGCAGCAGAGCTCATGCTGGGCAGGCAGCAAGACCTGTTACAGTGGGTGTAAAATTGTTTCGGAGCAAAGTGGGATTTTACAACTGCATTTGTATGGTTTCTTACACCCTCTCCCAGTCCTGCAAAGCAGCAAGATCTATATCAAGATTCCTAACACTCAGATGCACTGAGTTTGCTTTCTTGTAGAAGATGCTGGGCCCTTTTGCTGGGCTCTCTCCTTCAGAAAGTAATATGAATTCAGGCAGAATTGGGGCCAGTAATTAGAAATGTCATTTTGCATTGGTTGGCACAAAGCAGTTCTCACCATGAAAATCAGTCACTTCTGCCAATATGGACAACTGAAAGGAAAGAACCTGGAGAAGTGCTTTAGGGAAAGAGACTTCTGGAAACTTCAGCAGTAACCAGGGCACATGTGAGCCAAATTCTTTTTTTTTAATGCCAACTTTTGGTCAGGGCAGCTAGGCAGTTCTGACCAGACAGTCCTACCAGACAGCGACATCAAGGAGACTGCTGTTTCTCAGCACAGGCTCCTTTTTGTGCCCAACTGCTCATGAAATTCCCGTCATCTGGTGCAAAAGCAGTGAAAGAAGGACCATTTCCACTGCTGGTTAAGTGCATGGGACCTGCTTGCAAACCTACCTGCAGTGCCCATTCCCACTGCCAGCCCATGCCAGAAGCACCTCCTGCTCAAACTGCAGAGGCTGGCAAGAGCTCGAGGTCACTCCATGCTTCAGCAGGGATGGGCTTGGACCTAGGTGAGCATGCTGCCACCCAGGTGAAGACCAAGAGGTCCAGAAACATTTCTTAGAAAGACCTCAAGCTCTCCAGACCAAGAATAATACCTTGGTGGCTGAGCTCACGTCTTGCTCGGCAAGAGTGGGTGCTGCATGCCTGAACACCAAGAGCTGCAAGTGAGCCGAAAGCCTGAAAACCAAATGAAGAGGTGGGTCACCCATGCAGAAAAGGTCTTCCTTCTCCCTGAAAAGAAGCACCAGCAAGTCTTTGCATGATAAAGTCTGAATATCCACAGCTACTCGTGGCTCAGGCAGCAAGGACCGAGACACAGATGCTCGGCAGAAGATGAGCAAACTTCGTCCATCTATACCAGCATCCAACCCTCTGCCGTCAGATGTTGGGCGGAATTAATGTGTTTGAATGCAAACCAGCGGGGAGGGACGATGGTGGCAAATATTTCCCTACAATTTAATCCCAGAGAAAGTTGTTTAGAAAGCCTCAGGCATCATGTATCTGCCATCTCTTGTTAAGTGGGACATGCAAGGTGATTTCACGTTGTCCCCAGCCGTGAGACCAAATCATGGTGGGCCCTATCTACGGAAGGCAGCTGTGCACAGAGCATCTTTTCAGTCCAGCGGGCAAGGGAAATAAGCCAAAATGCACGCAGATCCTTGCAGAAACCCCATGTCCAGGCAGAGCTGGTGTGGAAGAGCCCAGGGCAGAGCAGAGGGAAGCGAGATCTCCTCCTGCGAGGAGCCCACTGGGATGCTGGGGGGCTCAGCTGCGCCTGCCACACAAAAGGAGCCAGTTCAGCACCATCTCTCCCATCACACAAAGCCTTTCTATCCAACCCCCGGACTGCCCTCGCTCAGACAGACGCAGCACTGTCTCGCGAAAGGCCAGCTGATTTTTTGGGCTGCCTGCGTGGGCGAGGAGGTCAATGGCTTCTCAGGCGGCCCCGCGAGGCTGAAATGTCACCAAGCCAAAAGGAGCAGCGAGGGCGGCTCCTCTACAGGCAAGGAAGGAGAACCAGGTGTGTTAGATGCTGCAGTACTGCCTGTCCCCAGCCCCACTGTAAGTGCTCCTGGGACTCCTGTTTCATGGTAGTTGGAGAAGTGGCCTCACGGTCGCCTCCAAGCAGATCCCAGGGTCACAGCATCCCAGAGTGGCTGAGGCTGGCAGGCACCTCTGGGTCCGCCTGGCCCAAGCCCTGCTCCAGCAGGGACACCCAGAGCAGGGTGCCCAGCACCACGGCCAGGCGGCTTCTGGAGGTCCCCAAGGAGGAGACCCCAGCCCCTCTCTGGGCAGCCTGTGCCAGGGCTCCGGCACCCGCCCGGCACAGAAGCGCTGCCCGGTGTGCAGAGGGCACCTCCCGTGCTCCAGGTGGTGCCCAGGGCCTCTGGTCCTGGCACCGGGCACCTGAGCAGAGCCCGGCTCCGGCCTCTCTGCCCCTCCCCGCAGGGATTTGCAGGCAGGGATGGGGTCCCCCTGAGCCTCCTCTTCTCCAGGCTGAAGAGTCCCAGACGGCCATACCACAGCACATAAATTCCCCAAGACAAACCACCTTCGGATCCTGCCACGCACCTCTTGGGCAGGCACTGAGGACAGCAGAAGGGGGAGAGGCAGCCCTGGGGACAGGCAATGTTATCCCCAACATCTCACAACCTGCCAGGATGCCACACAGCAGCGAGGACACATGGGGGACCTTTTGCAGAGGAACATAGATGGATGTGGACTCTGCATGAAGAGCGGTGGCGTGGTTTTGCACAGGAGAGGAGGGATGGATTAGACTGTGCCCCTGTAGCTGTCACCGTGGGTCCAGGCCTGCACATCCCTCCCCCTCCAGCATTTCGGCACTGCCATACGAAGAGCTGAGGGGAAGGAGGACAGCAGTGCCCAACACCGGTTAAACCTCTTTGGGTGTAGGGAGGGACAGGGGCTGCTCCAGCTGCTGAGCAGTTCACCAGCAGGTCACGGCTGCAGTGAGGACCCAGCATCACTACACTCACCTCCCAAAGCTCACCTCCCAAAGACCCCCAAAACACCTCTCTTACCCATAGATTATTTTCTTTTCCATTTCCAAGTGGATGAGCAAGAAAATTCAAAGATACGTCTTTGCTCTGCCAGACCCACCGTGCTTAACAACATCATCCAGCAGTCCGGCTGCAAAGCATCTCTCCGTCTTACGCACAGGGAAACCGAGTCACAGAGAAGCCAAGGGATTCCTCTGCTCTTGGGCCTCCCTGCGGGCAGAACAGACTGTTCCTGGGTACAGTGGGACTGCTCACAGAGGCTCATGCTGCTGAACCTAGGCAAATAAACCTTGCTGGGGAGAGGACACCATGGCTGGGGCGAGGACACCATGGCTGGGGCTTGTGGTGGGGAGCCCTTGGTGAAGGATGCACTGGGCATTTTGGGGGCTTCCTGAGAGCAGGGGTGGTGGAAAGCAGAGTAAAGGGACAAGGGGATGGGCACACTTACTTTTGGCCGCTTCCACTGGATGCCCTGGATCCTTGACTTGTAGAAGAGTGAGTCATCATTGGCAGGGAAAAGAGGGTCCTCAAAGAGCTGCTTCTGCCTCAGGCATTCCTTCTTCAGGGAGGCGTAGCGCTGGTTCTCATAGAGCTTCACTGAGGAAAACATCCTTCTCCACCAGCCCTGGGAGGACAGGTAAAGCAGGAGTGAGATGGGGTAGGGTCTGGCCAGGGACACCCATCCTCTCCTGCAACACCTGGACGAAGAAGTTATGGCTGGAGGCAACCACCCTGGCTTCTGCCCATGCCTTCCCCCCAGATCTGGCAGGTCTAAATTTCTGCAGCCCAATTTTCTAGTGCCTCAGAGCACCTCTGGCTCTCTCACCTAGAAGGATTAAGCGGTAGCAGGAGGTACCATGTTCCATCACCAATTTAAACAGGTAGGGAAAAGCCTACATCCAAACAAGGTGAGACGGATGACTCCTCTAAGCCCAAGCATACCTTAGTGGACTTGGGACTCTCAGTTCCCCCAGAGCTGGCCAAAACAGGCACAGCAGGAGATGACAACTTGCCTTTTAGCGAATTTATAACCTATTCGGGAAAAAAGCAGCCTGCAGAGCTGAAGGAGGAGAAGATGTCCCCAGTGAGCTGGATGTGAGCTGGTTTTATGGTGGCTGAGCCCTGCTTAGAGCAACGGGGCACACTGGGCTTTGCCAACATGGAGCAGGTTCTCAGCCCACTGTCACACAGAAGGAACTTTGCCGTGGTTAGTACTGAACATTTAGGATCCTGGTTGCCCCCTTCGAAGTCTACGGGAAACATCCCTTGGTTGTCATGAAGCAATGGTCATGTGTCTACTCATAAAGCAGTACGGAGTGCAGACAGCCCCCGGAGAGCCAGTGCTCCAAGAAACACCTTCTGCCCCCACCACGCAGCCCCTAATTACACGCACACACTTCATGGCTCCATCAGAGATGCCAGTCTCCCTGTAGACTTGATCAGATCTGTTTTTAATTAAAAAAGGGCCTCTTGGCAGCACGCCATGTGTTTTTGGATTAATTATTCTGTCTTGACAAGCGTCTAGCTTCCAGGGCAGAGACATGAATTTAGCAGTCCAGAAGACAGCAGGAAACCATTGCCCCAGTGCCTCCAAGAGAGAACAGAACCTCTCCATCGCCACCCCGTCACCCCTGTGGCTTGGTCATTAGGTACCAACCAATATGCTGCGGTTCTCATCCCTCCACCCCACAGGCTGAATCACCTCAGCCCCACAGCAGGCAAAAGGGAAGGGGGACCTCTGCATGGCTCCCCCCTACTAAATCACAGACCTTCTTCCAAAGCTACTTCCCTAAAGGTACCCCGCATTTATAACAGCCATGTATAATCCTTCTCTCTCCCCAAAATGGGATGTCTTGCTGAAACTGCTGATCATTAGTAAGCCTAGTCTGGAAACATCTCGTATGGTCTCCTTCAGAAATGGGGTCTTTGTGTGCCACCTAATGTTACCGTGGTCTCCACCACCACGTATGGTAAAATGAAGAGTGTCCTATCCAGCGGACAGATGCATCCAGCAAGCTGGCCTAAACCAGTGCTCCCAGCAAGCCCTATAGAAACCATACGCTTATTGCAGTGAACATCCACAGATGCTTAAAATCTTCACCTGTGGTGGGACAAGGAAATTTTAATAAAGGCTGATTGGAAGCAGAAAATCTGTAAACACCCAAAGTCCCAGGGATTGTATGATCCCTTACAGTTGGACACCAATGTGGGAGTGGTGTCATGTTCCTCGTTAATGAATTGCTAGGATTAGTTGAGGGAAAGTAGGTGCTAAACCAATGCCCTTGCTGATTACAGCAATCCTCTGAGAGCATCCCTCGCCCAGCCAGCCTCCTCTCACCCGGGCAAGACAAAAACACTTCACTTCTGCAAGGCTGAAGAGCAAAGCGTAGGTTTTAATTGATAGTCATCAGCCTGATTAGCAGCACAAGTGCTTATCACTCAGGGCCTAAGTGAACCCAAAAAAAACCCCTTGTTGGTAGTTCCCTGCTGCTGAGGATCGGTTGCTAAAGCAGCTTGTGGGGTGCTTTGCCACCCATATTTCTCCGAAATGCCTAGTGTCTCCCAGGCCTGCACCCTGAGACTCAGCAAATGCATGGACAACCATGCAAAGGGGCAATTAGGCCTCTACTTAAATTAGATCTGAACTGCAAGAGAGGCACCACCCTTCGTGGACTATATAGGATGGACTAAGGCAACAGACAGATGCATCTCCAGCTGGTAGACCACTGACTCTGGACAGCCAACAGCCCACCTACCCCGATGTCCTGTCCCCGCAGACATAGGGAGCATTTAGTGACGAACCTCCAAGACTCTGGATTTGGGATTTTGTAGTTTATAACATCCTATCTTATGGGACAAAGACAGGGAGAGGAGTCCCAGCTCTGCCTTAGGTGCACTGCCTGACCTGCTCTATTTGGGAACCAAGGCTAGGACCTTGCCTGCATGGGGTCAGTTTAAAAAAGCATTAATTCACACAGGAGCCTTTGAAGGCAGCTCAGCAAAGCTGTGGTTAAAGGGCTCCTAGTGATGCCCATGGGATTTTCTCCTTGGTATCAGGACGGGTTCCCAGATTCTACAAGGGGACCCAAATGCATCACCTGCCTTTAGAAAAGCCATAAAATAAATGGCCCAGTATCAAGACCTCAATAATACACAAGATTTACTCTTTTAGAAGAGCAGACAGCCTCACTGAGCAGTCAGGGAATGCACTCAGAACTCAAAACCTACACCCACCCTGCTAAGAGGGCCAGGACATGAGCTAGCCTCCAGATCTCCAGCAGAAGAAGGGGATGAGAGAGAAGGGAGACGTCCCCTGGGAGGTCATGGGGACATCTCAGCAGTGAATGAGCTCCTTTTGAGTGACAACCAGGCAGGACTTTGGCAGTGGCAGCACTCACCACTGCAGAAAGACACAGGCAAAGCAGCAGCCCCAGCAGAGGATGGTTGGCAGCCACCTTCTGCATGAATACCACGGGCTGGGAGAGGAGGATGCTGCCATAACAGGCGCACGATGAATTGCTTGGACTCACGCTTTAGGCGGCCTTACAGCCGGGAAAGGATATTTCCATGAGATGTTGTGCAGAAAGAACTTGCGAGATGTAAGAAGAGAGCCTGGAGAGGAGGGGAGGTCTGGTGCATTTTGGAAAGCCATGCTCGAGTCAAGGCAGGAGTTACGGGTTTGATGCAGGAGATGCTGGATGTCGCTCTGCAGCCTGTCCTGTGGCCAAGGCTGGCACTTGGCTGCTCGCTCATAAAATTACTGCTCTGCAACCACAGTTTGGAGCTGCGTTTTCCAAACTACCCTTGCAACGCCTACTTCCATGAGAAGCCCTGGGCAATGTCCATCCCCATGAGAATGGGACCATAGCCTTCCCGGCCAAGGATCCCCAGCCTTCCTGCAGCCCAGATTTGCCTGGGAGAAGAGGGCTGATTCCTTGCCCTGCTGTCCCACCCCAGGGCGAATGTCACCTTTTGGCCGAGAAGGTGGAAATAGATTTGAGTTGAAAACAAAAAGCCAAGCTAAATGAGAAAGGATGCTGGTCAGGATAATTTTTTTTTAAAGTGCAAAATAATCAAAAGCAAGGAGTGGAGGGAATGTTCTTGGGGCAGTGTTAAAATTCATTACTGTCTTTAATTTGCAGCATTTCATGCTTACCAGGCTGAACCTCAGATCCGCCACATTAAAATGCTCAAGGGCTGCCTAATTATTTTTTCTTTTTTTGCCTTCTTACACAAAGCTAGGATGCTCCAGGAGCAGGGGAAGCAGGCGTTTTCATGTCTGAATGAACAAAACTACATGCGCATGCATTTGTGTGTGGGTAGGGAGCGAAATCCGCACTCCCCACCCTCTTTGCAGAGCTGAAATTTTGGAAACAGTGGTCTGAGCCCAACCTCAGTTCAGTCACAAAGCAGTTAAGCAGGAAACTATGTGATTCGAGGAGGGAGCCAAATGCATGACTCAGGGCTGTTGTGGACTCCCCCCTTTCCACCTCCAGCATCGTCCAGGCTTGGAGCTCCGGCCAGCTGGTAGCGATCACTGCTCCAAGCACTGCAACGGGATAACTACCGAAAGTGCCTGTGCTGGCCAGGACCAAATACTTGCTGAAAGGCTCTTCCTTCCTCTCTCTGAAACCGCTTCCTCTCCTTCCCTTCCAGCTCGGAGGCTCCCATACCACAGCTAGCTGGCATGGGCTCACCTCTCTTGCGTTATCGCAAGGCTGCACCCTGGCCAGGAGCAAAGGGCTCTTTAATTGCAGATCCTACAGTTTTTATTTGTCTGCCTCCACGTCAGACTAAACAATTTGTTCTTAGAGGGCAGGACGTGCATTCGCACCGAGCAGGAGACATCTTTGGTATCACATTGCAAAGGTGTGGGATCGGTCAAGGAGAAGACGAGGTGGGGACCAGGCGTGTGCAGTCGTGGGGACAATTTACAGCACTGCAGCCCTCAACGGCAGCGTATTCAGAGCAGCCAGGCTCTGTCCAAAAATTTTATTTAAATCATTTTTTTCCAGCTTCCTGGGGTGTTTCTATTGACAGGCATGGGACAAAACTGGGGTTGCTCTCCCACCTATCAACACGGAATTCCAGCCCTGCAGAGGAAACGCTGCTGACGCACGGACGGCTTTACACACGCTTTTGCCACAACCTGGGAAAGATGCAGCCAAACCATGGATCCCTTTCTACACTAAACGTGAGATAAGCACTCCACACCTCCTAGCCAACATTCCTACGAACCAAAAAGCCTCGAGTCACAGGCTGCAAAGTGACAGCCCCATTTAAGGGCCACCGGGACCGGCAGCACAGCTGGCAGCAGGTCTGAGCTGCGTTCCCAAAGCCCTTTCCCATTCCCATGTGTGCGTCTACCGTCGTTTTGCTTGGACTCGAAGAGGCATGGCCCAAAGCCAGCAGGACCGCACAGCATCCTGCGTGCATTAGTGGCTTCCACACGGACTGGTAGGTGAAAATCAGAAAACAAGACACCATTTCTTCGCAAATTGACTGCGGTTAACCAGGGAGCTAATTCCTACGGGAAGCCGTGGGTTCTTCATCTCCAGATGTTTCTGAGCAGTCAGACATCTTTTTAAAGCAGGTGTCTTAGCCAAAATGCAAATTACTGAGCATTTACAGCGGTTACTTGTTGAAACAAAACTGTTGAAGAACGGAAGATTGAATGTCCCTTTCTGGCCTTTATCTCTCCCCCTTGTCTAGTGGTAAAAAAAAGTTTCTCTGTTCTCATCTAACAGCTAAAAGCTCCACCAGGCTAAAGGTAAAGCAACCATTTTTACTCTTAATAATATTTATATCAAGCTCTGACTTTTGTCAGGGATTTGGTGCAACACAGCTGGGTCTGGATCCGGACACCTGAGCACAGCACCTTTCGGCCAGAGGGTTAGTCGTGTGTGCGTGCACGTGGGGACAAGCCATCCCCTCTAAAAATTTGGTGTGGATGGAGTGGATTTAGTCTCTCCAAAAAGCCCTGACGGGGTTTGGGGCTGCCCATTCGGAGTGAATAAACCCAGCTTTTCGCAAGCACATAAATAAGGCAAATGCTCCCTGATGATACCTCCTCGTCTATGGAGTGGGAAAAAGCATCCCGTTCTGCTCGGATGGGCAACCCTGGCACCTTCCCTGGCTGCACTGCAAATGCTCTTTTTAATGAAAGATTACGTTTTCCTTGACGTTTTTATGGTTACATCCAGCTATAAGACAGTACCCTCCTCTGTGGGTCTCAGAGAGCTTTGCAGAAGGGACCATCCTGTGGGCAGAGGCATGGCTGGGAAGGGGAGCAACCTGGGCAGTGCCAGGTGCCGGGAGCAGCGGGGCAAGGACTCAGTTCCATCACCCATGCACCCATGAGCAGCTCCTGCCAAGCTTCTGGCTGAGAACAAACCGATGGGTTTGCATGGAGGTGCAGTGTTCAGGGCTGGTTTTGCTTGGAAAGCCCGGGGTTAATGGGTCTGGGCATCCCCGGATGCCCATTTGCAGGGAACCAGGCAGGGTGTGACAGCCAGGAGCTCTCGGATAACTCACACCGGGGACTGCCTTTGGGCTCGGGAGTTCCTCGTTCCTTGCAGATCTGAGTCACCGTTTGCAAAGAGGCGACATCGATGCTGCAGGAAGAAAGGGCAGCCCTGCACCGGTCAGCACCCTGATAACCCCGCGTTGGCGGTGGGGTGGAAAAGCACGTGTTTCCCGGTGGCTGTCCAGGCTGCTGGAGAGCAGAGCTCATGTCTCAGCCCCAGCTGCCGTGGTCGAGCCTCTGCCTGGCCGGAGCATTGCACGCAACACGTGATGGCGGCACCAGCCAGACCAACCCTTCTGCTCATCACAGACGCTACGGTCAGATGGGACCACGACGTCTGTCTGAAGGCATCCTGGCACGGGCTCAAAGCAAAGCCGGCGGCAGCATCCCCTGCTGGGCTGCAAATGCAAGAGGCTGGAGAGATGCAGGACCAGCAGGGACAGTGGTGGAAGAAAAGCAAGAGGAGACGGCAGAAGGACAGACCCAAAAGCAGTGGGCAGGGGGAGGCCAATGTGCCGCCAGGCTGCCAGCCTTGGCTGAGAGAAGCAGAGAGGGGCAGAAGATATTTGCTGCTCGGGGTCCAGCTCATCCCAACCCACTCATGGGCTGGGGAGAACAGAGAAGCTCAGTTTTGGGTACCCCACCAAGCCAACGAGTCCCCAGGTGCCAGCCTTAGCACTGCAGCATTACACCAGCATTGTGTCCCATGCCACAGCAGGGCTAAAAACCCTTGGAGATCAGCAGAGGTTGTAGGACAAGCACTGAAAGGTGAATTAATGTGCTTTGCCGCTGCCCAGCCCCCAGAGACAGCCTTGCTAACCCTCCGTGCCCCAGCACTGCAGCTGTGAGTCTGGTTAATGATCACACGGAGCAGCACGGAGCGCTGGTTGCAGTGAGGAAGGGAAAGGTCACATCTGGGCTCGCCCACGCGTCCCAACAAAACCCTGCTGATGGCAGGAAGCTTCTCCAGGGCTCCGCCAGGTTTACATAGGGCAGCCCAGACTGGGATGGAGTGGCTGAGGGACGTGGGGCTGGCTTCTCCTAGTAAGCTCTGTGCTCAAACGTGGCGTTGTCCACACTGAGCAGGTTTTCAGACATAGGAGAAACACAGCCTAGGAAGAGCAGAATCATGCATGCACAGTCGAGCCATCCCCATCTATAGTCGTCTGGCCACATGGACCATCCTTAGCCCAAGAGGACGCAGGTGCCATCACCTCACGCATGTGTAGTGCTGAACAGAGACTACCCACCCCGTGAGGTTACAGGAGCACTGTGCCCTTCTCAGCATCCCTTTTGATCACCACTGGTTAAAAAAATAAATAAGTAAATAACAGGATGTCGTCTTTGTTGGACAGGACTGAACGTGTATTTCTATTATTTATTCAGGGCTTCTAACTGAACGTCTGGACCAGCTTCTTTTAAATCCGATCACACTGACTCCACTGGAAGCTTTGCACCACAACAATACACTCGCACTGATTTTCTTGCCAGCTGGACAGAAACATTATGGTCTAAAGACAGACCTGTACCTCTGCTATGTACATAGAGGGAAGGACAGAGGAGTCACAGGGCACTGCCCGAGGTAGTGCGCACAGCCTTTTGCCTGGGCATTACGGGTCACAGAGATGCTTCGTTAAGAGGTTCCGGGAAATTCATTCAGAAAACTCGTCATTAAGCACAGATAAAATGCAGCACGTCTCCATGCAAATGCTCTGCCTTCAATTGTGTCTGCAGCCTCTGGGATAATTAAAGCAATTGAACTTCAAAAGATGCAGAGACGCGTGCCCGAGAAGCAGAAGAGATAACGGGACTGCAGCTCCTCTACGGGAGGCTGAATGGAGGCTGAAGGGATGCTACAAGATCAACCCAGACACGAAAGCGCTCTGCTCCTTGCCTTCCTCCCACTTGGTGCCTTCATTTTCAGTCTTCCCCTTTCATAGGCTCTTAATCCCCTTGGAAGCCCCCTCCTGAGCCCCGCATCCCACAGATCCCACAGGCACAGAGGCAAATCCCCAGACCACACCTGGGCACTGTCTGACTTCAGAAAGGCACTCCCCTTGTCTGCAAAACCTTCAGGCTAGGCCAGCAAGATCCGCTTCAGATTTAGCCCCATTTTTTTTTGATTTTACTTCCATTTTCCTCCCTATCTTTAATGAGCTTTTCTTTCTGTGACTCTTCAGAAGCATCCAGCTGGCTCTTGCATGCTGAAGGGTCTGAGGGTGAGTTCCTGCTGTCCCAGTTTGAGCTCTACAAATCGTGTTTCTGCCCTCGATGCTGCAACTCCCACAACATCCTGGCCAACTTTTTCCCCTTTTTCCTTCATTTCATCAGCTGTGCTTTTCTCTAACGCAGAGGCGAGAGTTTGCCGTACTGCTCATGGACCTGAAAGGCTGCAGACTTTTATCAGGCAGGGCCTGGACACCAGCTTTGCTGCCCTGAGGAGATGGACACAGCTCATGATGCTGAGCACTGCAGGTTACCTCCATTCAGCCTCATCTCACTGTCAAGCATCTCCCCTGTCAGGTAACAGGAGGTTGGATGGAGACATCCCATGGGCCACATCTGGTCCACGACCTGTAGCTGAATGGTCAAAGTCAACCAGCACCACAAGAGCTGCTGCTAAACACCACGGCTGACACATGCCACAGCATCACGGTGTTTGCCGGGCAAGGACGAGCTGTCTCCTGCTGTGGAGATGCCTCTGTGCACAGCAGAAATACCCAGGGATGGACCAATCCATTTTACAAGGGACAGTGGCCTCCAGAAAACGCAGGACATCTCCATGCACCAACACAACACGACCTTTGGTAGGGTCTCATGCCCATGTGCAGCACTCCTCCTCGTTTGCTTTTGCTTCCCAGCAGTTCTGCAACGGGATCAGCCACCAGGATGTGAGGCATCCCCGTGTCACCCTGCTCCGTGTTGTCCAGAGGGCAAGGCAGGACCCTTGCGCCCATGGGGCTCCCCACGCTCCTTTGGGTCGCTTCCTGCGGTAACCCAGAAGAAGACGCTGCCCTTGCTAGCCCCTCCTTGCAGTCCTGAGCTGTGCCATCAGACAGGTTCCCCAGGTCAAGCTAACCCATCACCAAGCCACAAGGATGACGGCGAAGACCAAGCCCCTGCTCCTCATGCTGCACTTCCAACCTCACGCGCAGAGGTGAAATCCCACATCCTTGCTCCTCCGAGAGCATCCACCCTCCCGGACATCCCCCAGAGGCTGTCACTGCCGACAGCAGCGTCAGGAGAGATCCTACACAGACAGGATGGAAAGCAGCCGTCCACCCAGCTCTAAAGATTTCACTGCCCTGACGTCCTGCCCGCAGCTGGAGCAGGCACCGGGCGGTCTGCAGGAGGTGGCTCAGGCCACGTTCGCACCGCTCGGTTAACGGCAAGCGGGAGAGCACGGGCAGGGCTGGAGGGCAGAAGCCACGGGTGTGCCGGTGGGCTGTCCCCGAGGGCTTCTCCAGGGGGAATGTTACTTTCCTGGGGCACTGCGGCACCCAGAACTGGGGCATCAGACCTCGGGGCTAGAAGAGGAGGCTGTGGGGACACGGCGCTTGCCTACCCTGACCATCGGTCAGCATTAATATCCAACTGGGCAGAGTAAAACCTAGATCTTTCAACCAACAAGCTTCCCTCAGGTGCCTCCAACAGTCCCTTTATCCTTCTGGAAGTCCCTGCAGTCCTTGGAAGAGCTTCACTTCCCCGCATGAGACCAAAACCTGCTGCCGGCTGCTGCAGCCTCGGCCAAGCCCCACGTCAGACGCAATAAATCATCGCTCTCCTGCTCCTGTGCAAAGACCCTGTGCTGGGTGGCTGACGGACACGGCCCCGACCCAACGCCCACGCAACAGTGGGGCCCCTGGCCGCTCGCAAAAGGAGGGTTTGCAGCTGCATCTTTTATCTGTGCAAGACTTCCCTTTGCTTTCACTCCCTTAATCACCCCAGAGCGGTCCTTGCAGTATTGACAGAAGCTCGGACAAGTGGTAGGACCGGCTCTGCAAGGCTTGGAGCAGCAAGCCTGCAAACACTGGGTAGGAAGCTCTCACTTACCAGGGCGTGGCTTGCAAAAAAACAAAACAAAATAAAACAAAACCAAACAAAAAACAAAAAAAACAAAAAACAAAAAACAACCAACCAAACCCTGAGCGACAAACAGGCATGCTTCCTTCTTTTCTATAACAGTAGGGGAAATGGAACAGCTCAGGACAGCTGGGAAGGGATGGAGTCAGCCTGGCTAACCAGAGCCGTCTGCATCCTGCCCCAACGAGCCAGGGAACCTCACCAGAAATGCTACGTCCTGCCCTCCGTCCAGCTGCAATTCTGCACAGAACGATGCCGTGCGTCCCTCTCCCTGCTGGAAAAAGCACAGCTCTGCCCTGGGCTGCCGCAGCCGTCTTTGATTAGGTATTGCCAGATGGCAGGATAAACCTCACAGCAAGAAAACTGAGCTGCAGCCTCCCTCCTTCAGGGAAGAGCTCCAGCCAGCCAGGGAGACTATTTGCCCCACAACCTACGGAACCCTCTCCCACCTAGTGTGGGGTTTGCCAGCCTCCCAGCGTGGGGCAGAGTCAAGGTGGCTGGGATGCTTTGCAGTCCCCTCTCCCCATTAACCTACCGCTGTTGCCTTACCTGTAGGCTTTATCGGAAATCTCCCATGCTCATAAAAACTGAAATCTCACACGAGGAAAACCCCTGAGACGTTCATCTACCCACATGCTGCTGATGCACACCGTCACGTTTTGTGGCCAGCACCGGTACGCAGCCAGCACTAAAAGTTCAGGACCGGTTGAACTCACAGGACACGAGAGAGCAGAGGGGATGCAGGAGATGGATGGCAGAAGGACTAAAACCAGTCCTTTCCCCTCCAAGGGCAAACCGAGGGGCAAGGAGCGCTTTCCTGTGCTGGAGAGTATTTTAAGGTAAAATGTGTCAAAGCATCACTGAATTGGGCCATACCCCCTAGAGCACATGAAAGCTGCCCACGGGATGCGCGAGCGGGTGAGGAGCTGGGTCCAGCCCCTTGGAAGGGCTGGATCAGGCCCAGAGGAGCAGTTCTCTGACCCACACGCTGCAAACCCCGCTCTGCAGGGGTATCATCTGTCACATCTCCAGCGCAGCCCCAAAGCACGAAGATCCGCAATACTGGCTGAAAAGAAATGCGTCGTGCTGCTGAAGCCTCCCCTGTCCCAGAATGTGGAGGACAAAGGGTTTTTTGTTTTTTGTTTTTTGTTTTTGTGGAGAGGGCAAAGAAGTCAATGGCACCATTTCCACTGGGACCTCGACGAGCTACCCCTATGTTGAGGCACTGGAATGGGGTCCCTCCCACGCTGTGAGCCAATTTAGCACAAATAACCCTTGGATGGAAAGGGGAGATCCCTCAGGGGTGCAAAGGGGAGACGTAAGAGCAGAGGAAGGGTTAATGTTGCAGCCAGCCAGCCACTCAGCTGGTGCAAATCTAAGCAGCCCCATTGAAGGCAATGGGTTTGTGTGTCCATTTTCCAGAGCGAGCTCGGCCCTTTCTCCCTGGGTAATCAGCTGGAAGTGGGCAGAGACGGAGTAATCACTGCTTCTCATTCCCCATCCATGATGCTGCCCGTGGGGACGCAGGATGGGACAGGAGGTGGAGGAGCACCACCTGGACCGACCCACGAAGCAGGGCAGTGAAAACCCATGGCTGAGCCTTTGTGCTCCACAGGCAGCTCAAAAGAGGAGGTGAAGGCTCAGGCACGAAGACATCAGCAGATAAACGGTGCCCAAGTGCGTCCCACCACACCCCTGCAGGAGCAAAGGATGACCAGCCACCTCCCTGCGGGCTGAAACCTCACAAAGGTAGGGAAGACAGGTGTGGAGACAGCGGCTGACATCTCCAGGGGCTTGCGAGGAAGAGGAGGAGGGACTGTGCCTGATCCCAGAATCCCAGACTGGCTGAGGCTGGCAGGCAGCTCTGGGTCCTTCCGGCCCAAGCCCTGCTCCAGCAGGGACACCCGGAGCAGGGTGCCCAGGACCGTGGTCCCAGCCCTCAAGTCACGGCCGCACCCTTCTCATTCCCCACATATTAACCCGCTTGGACTAAGTCAGGAAAGGGGTTTTGGCACCTCTGGACTGGCCAAAAATGTCTGGCAGTGAGTGCACAAGCAGGAGCAGATATAGAGGATGTACCCAGTCTGAGTATCAGCATGCCCCAGCACAAACACTCCGAATCTGCTCTTGGGATCAGATCCAAAGCCTTCTTACAGCATCGACGCTCTGTTATTAATCTGTGCAGCAACCAGGCAAGGGAGAGCTGGATTTGCTGGATTTCTTTTTTCTTTCTTTCTTTCTTTCTTTTTTTTTTTTTTTTTTTTTTTTTTTTTTTTTTTTTTTGAGGCATAATCAAAGATGACATTTATCTCAGCAACATGGTTGGGCTTCACCTGCCTCCTGCCTGGTCTGGTCCCACATCAGGCAGATGAGAGACCCGCTCGGCCAACGCAGCCCTTCCCAAAGGAGACGCTGGGATGCGGTACCTGGACTGGAGGGTCCTGGCCTCCTACCCTGACCAGCCCGAAATCCTCCCTATACCACAACCAAGCAGCACCTTAGCGGAGCGATGACGTGCCCTAATTCACGCTCTCCCACCCTTCCCCGATGAGAAGCAGTCGCAGAGCCTCTAGAGACGTCTCCCAAGCTCAACTGGCCAGGGATGAATTCACCCCCGCGTTTCTCTGCTCCAACACCGTCCTCCAGTTTAAACAGCTCCCCTGCCTCCCTGGTGTTCCCCCCTCGGATGTATCTGGCAGCTGTCACATCCCCTCTCTGCCCTTGTTTCACTGGGCTTTCACAGCCTCCGAATATCAGCTCGGTCAGCCTCCGAGCCCTGTTTCCCTGCACCTGCTCTGGGCTGAGTCAATCCTGATCCCAGCGCCTGGTGCCACCACGTTAACTCTTCCACACCCTCGTCCCACCAACGCCTCACTCCCCTCCCTGGACCAAACCAGTCCCAAGCCCCCATTTCTGCTGTCTCCACCTAATTCATCCCCCGACTACATGTCCTTAGCCACCTCCCCTAACCCCCCAGCAGAAGTCATCTCCACTGATACGCCCACACGCACTAAGTGGGTCCAGACAAAGGACACCTGCAGCATCTGCTTTGCCTAAAATCACCAGTCCCAGTTGGGGAAGGGTCAGCAACATCCCTCACCGGCTGAAAGAGCCCCCCGAGCAGACAGCACGGCGGGTGAGACAGCAGCCTGCTTCACCGGCCGGGGATGAGCTTTGCTTGGGCGTCGTGTGGAGGTGGGAAGGGGCTTTCTGGAGGACAAACCCAAGAGATGAAGGCCAGCAGGGAGATGGGGAGCAGCCCGCGGAGCCCTCGTGCAGGATTCCTATTCCAAGCAGTGCTTCTCCAGCAAGACTTCCTCAAAACCCGCTTTCCCGTTCTCCAATGCCTTGATCCTCAGCGGTGCTGCCAGCAGGAAGGTTTCTCCCAGCTGGCGAGCCACTGCTGGCAAGCTCCAGCCTCGCGGCGTGCCGGTGCCGAGCCAGCCAGCCCCACGCTCCTGGCGGTGGTTGCGCACGGGTGGATTTAGTCCTGCACATGGGGCTGGGGGTCTCGCAGAGAGCAGCCACCCAGAGCATCCCTCGTGGGTCGTGCAGTCCCGCTGCCTGGCTCAGGGGCTGCAGCTGAGCCCCGGGTGATTGGTATTAAAGAATTACTTTCAGTAAGTAGGGGGCAGGCTATGTTCCTGGGAAGGGCAGGGGGAAGAGGATTGCGGCAGCAGGACAGGTGTGCCTGCAGCATGGCATTGCACCGAGCTACGTGGTGAGCACCGGGAACAGGCACCAGCTCCTCCATCCATGCCCGGCTCTGCTCCTTTTCCCCGGTCCTCACACCCCAAGGCAGCTCCCAACAGGTGATGCTGCCCGCATCCGCAAGCTTTTCCCTCCCCAAATCACCGCTCCACCACACAGCACAGCCAGCCGGGCTCTCTGCATCAGCCCCGGGCCACCCAGCAGCTGCGTGAAGAGCACAGGGTGGGCGATGCAGCTGCGGGGACCCTGTGTTACCCTCGCCCCAGTATGACACCAGTTCAGCCCACCCGGACACCAGGCTGAGGCTGGGAGGGGGAACCAGTGCCCGGCCAAGACGTGAAAGTGGATGGAGAGGAAAAGCTGCAGCACGGTCCTTGCTGGATGCAGCAAGAAAAGCAGCTGGAGGATTTAACAGCATCCCCCCTTCCCTCCGCACTCACTGCCCTGCTTTCATCTCCATTTGCCATCTGCCGGCTCCCCCCACCAGGCTCAGAGCTAACGCAGCATCCAGGCAGTGACATAACGGGATTTAGTAATAAATAACTGGCAATAAATAACTGGCAACAAATGCAAGCGCTGCATGCGAGTGGATCTGCAGGGCCGCGCGAGCAGCCTGGGCTCACCCGGCAGCGACCGGAGCAGGAGGCGAGGGACGCAGGACCAGAGTCACTTCTGATGGGACGCTCTCCACTAGAAAGCACCAGGCTGGTTTCTCAGCTCCGAAATAGCATTTTCAGGGCAGGAAGAAAGGGAGAAAGGGAGAGTGCCTCCTGCCACCGGGATACGGGAAATCCAGACTCGTATCGCTGCTTGGAAACCCGGGGAAACATCAGTTTCCTTCATCCCAGCAGCAGTCTGGACTGCCCCGGGGGCAGGAGCTCTCTCTCGCCTTAGCTTTCCATGCGAGTCCCTAAAAGGCCTTGGGTTTGTCCCAAAAAAATGGAACAAAGAACAATACTGAAACCTCAGAATTTTTTCCCGGCACAGAAATCCTGCTCCCCAGCCAATGTCGGTCTCCTCGAGGCCTCGTTGCTGAAAGTTTCTGTCTAATTTGGCTCCAACAGCAGAAAGAGCCAGCACTGGGAGCAGCTGCGGGGCTTTAACGGTTCAGGCTCCGACTTTCGGACGCCCCGAGCACCCCAACTTGCAGCACCTCCAAAATCTCGACCTCCCGCCGGCGCTCTCTAAGGGCAAGAGACGTGCTCCACACAAGGCAGCGCAGCGTGGGGGCTTATTTTGCCCCCCCAGATCCCTCTTTCCCCCCGGGGCAATGCAGCTGCCCCCCCCCTGCACCATTCCCAAAGCCACAGGTGCCCCGAGCATCCCCCGAGGGGGTGGCAGCACCCCCGGGCT
>VXAL01010896.1:35524-111426 GCA_013399475.1 Chauna torquata | reverse complement strand
GCCGCTCCGGGCGCTCCGCTGCCCGCAGCGCTTCGCCTCCCCAAGCACCGCCCCGACGGGGCGGGCAGCGGCCGCGCCTGCGCCGGGGCCGGGAGCCGGGAACCGGGAACCGGCAGCGGGGAGCGGGAGCCGAGCGCTGCCCGCTGCTGGGAGGGACGGGTCCGGGCTGGGAGCTGGGGCTGGTGGCAGCCGGCAGTAGGGATCGGGATGGGACCGGTCCAGGCGCTGCGCTGGGAGCGGGGACCGGCACAGCCTGGTGCTGGGTGGGTACTGGGAACGCACTGGCGCTGGGGCCGGCGCTGGCCTGGCACTGGGACGAGGTCCCACCGGGACTGGACGCCGCACACCCGGGCCACCCAGGCACCGGGCGGCTGTGGTGCCTTCGGGCATCACCCGTGGAGGGTGCAGGGGAGGGCAATCAGGGGGCGTGTGATTCGGGCGCATCCCTCCGGCGGGGATGATGTGGGGCAGGATCAACCTGAAGGGGCCACATGTGACAGCCCGAGAGCCCGAATCCGTTCCCCTTCTCCGTTTTGCCAGAGGGAAACTGAGGCACCGAGGAGGGGACTCAAAGCCTGGGCAGGTGCTTGGCCCCCCTGTGCAATGCGGCTAGCAATGGGGCGAGGCGGCCCCACCGCCTGTGACCCCACGGCGGAAAACATGCCCTCAGCATGCAAATATACCCCAAAATGGGCAAAACAAACACAACCCATCCGAAAGCGGATCCCCCACGGTGGGAAGGAGCTGGCGCGGTTCTATGGGCTTGTCATGGGTGGCTCTGACCTGATGCTCTGACACGAACGCGCTGGAAGGCTGTTTGGCAGTTCGCGGGGTGTACCGTAACTTCGGCCAAAAAGGGATGGCAAGGGAAGAACAAATAAAGAAAACAGTTGTAAACAAAGGGAACAAACTCTTCTCATCCACACTTCAGGACGATCTGACTTGGTTAACAAAAAACGGGGCTGAGGGTTGGCTGCTGCCTGCCAGCAACAGAGTGAAAGCTGAAACGCATCTGCTCGCCCCGTGCGTGGTGATGCGGTGATATTTCGGTGACACGATTAGAAAGCGGCGTCACCCACGTCTGCATACGGGCTTGGCCATTCGTCTCCTCTGGGGCCGGCCACTTCCTCAGGTTTCTTAGTGCCTGAAACCCTTCTGGACTGTCTGTAGTTCTTTTTATTTTCCTGTTAATTTTATACGTTCATTATATATTCAAATCATGCCATACTTGTGCTACAACTATTTTAGTTTGTTTGCCAGAGTCTGTGGTTCCACGAACGTAATGTTTTCTCTGGCAGCAAAAGCCATTCGTCCGTGTTTTCCTCCTCCTTGCTTGTTTTCCTTTCTGCCCTGCAGGCCTGGGGCTGCCGTGATCTGGCTGTGCTCAAAACCAGGTCAGTGCAATGTCCCCATTCCATGCATTTTTTTTCCCCTCACCCCAACAAACACCACACAGAGAAAAAGAGGGGGCGTGGGGGGTGGGCGGGGAGTCATCTTTAGGACCCCATGTTAGGTCCAGAGCCTGGCCACGCGCAGCACTGAACCGTCACTCCCACCACGGTGGAAAACTTCAGCAGCAAAAGGCAAAGGCAAAGGCAAAAAAATAAAAAAATAAAAAAGTGAAACCTCAGTTTCTGAAGGTTCACAAGGGGGAAGAGTGGACCCTGATCTGGTCTCCAGCCCCAAGCCCCAAATCTTCAGTAACAGCCCTAAAAACTGGGCAGGGAGGGGTGCTGCTGCTGCTCCCCAGGAGGCAGGGGGACGATAGAGCCCGCTGTGATTTGCGGTGTGCTTTAATCGGCGTCCATCAACATTAACTGGTGCGCGACACGCCAGTGTTAGTTATTTTATCACCCATCGTTCGTCCCAGCTGTACACACACCTCCTGCCCAGTCAGCTGCCAGGGGCTTGCTTTGCAACGGAGGCAAAGAGGCACTTGCACCTCTTTGACCCCAAAGAGTGGTTATAAGGTCTGGGTTAGGGGGTCATTGGGCTGGGAACAAGCGGGGGCACCCTGCTGCCGAGGACGTGGGGACCAGCGGGCTTGTGCAGGATCTGTCGTCTGCAAGGGGGACAGGTGACGCTGCGCAGCACCGGGCGAAGGGAAGGAATGAAGAAGCAGCAACAGAAGAGCGAGAAAAAAAACAACACGGAAAATAAAAGAAAAGGGACTCCGCTGAGACACGTCAGCAGCAGGAGCCTGGCTTTTATTCTGTTAGCAGGCTGGAAAACTTTAGGGAGAGGCTCCTCCGCCAAATTACGGTCCCCAGCCGCTCCCTTCTCCCTGCAGGGACGTGGAGCCCGAGCCCGCTCTCCTCGCGGCCCCGATCTCGCTGATGGTTTGGTTGAGTTTCAATCTCAGCCTCAGCTGGGGAAGGAGTGCTATGTAAATACAATTTACACCAACGCCTCGTGGCTCCTCACAGCGATGGGGGCAACGGGAGGGATGCGCGAGGGGGAAGGAAGAAATACTGAGGCTCTAAAATCGGACCGTGTAAATAAACGAGGAATAAGGAAAAAGGCAAAGCGGAGGCAAATTGCAGCTGGCGATACCTTCAGCATGCGTAGGCACTGCATTGTTCCCTCTGGGATTTCGGAGCGGATTAATTAACAAGGTTTTCTGCCCTCCTGGGAGTGGTTTGCCGTTCTGGCTCACGCAGGGGACCGCAAGGCGCGGTGCGGTGCTGGGGTGGGCGAAGGCGAGGGTCTGCCTGCCCGCGGCGGTGCGAGGCGAGTCGAGGGGTGCCAGCTGCCCACTCGTGCTCCCCACTGCTCCAGGGGCACAGCCGGGAGAGAAAAGTGAGAAAATAGTTGCAGTGATGGGCGGCTGGTGCCCGTATCCTCGTTTCCACGCTATGGGAAGGCAGGGAGCAACTTCTGATGGCCCCATCCCCGGCGCAGGAGCTGCCTGGTGAGGGTGAGCTGAGCTTCTGCTCCTGTTTGAAGATACCAACAAATGAGCCTACCACGATTCCTCGGGCGGTCCGGCCGCGCTTGAATGAAACAGCATTTTTCTGAATTTTACAAAGTCGCTTGACCCAGTTGCAGCCTCTGGAATACCAGTAATGTATTCTTTCCTTTTCCTCTCCACATGATTGCAACATAATCTCCTACTCACTTGATTTATTTAAGCAGGCCTTCAGATGCTCCAGTAATGGGAGTCATTTAGGTCCCTCTGCAGATACGTATTTATTTATTGCTGTTCGTTTAAACTGCAGAGCCAGTTGGCAGGAGAGAGACAAGACTAGGGTCACAAGGCTGTGAAATTATTCGCTGTCAAAAATAGCTGGTTGAGAAAGTTAAATTAAGCAAGGTCATTCAAGGTCATAGTCAGTCACTGGTGGGAGGAGAAGGGCATTAATTAGTTGTTTTATTTATGGGGGTCATTGTGACCGAAAGAACAGCAGTGGGAAACAAAAAGGGAAACTACAGCAACTCCACGTTTTTTTTTTTTTTTTTGGCAGAAGCAGCTCTTGGATGTGAAGGCAAATTGCCGTCCTTGACCACGATGGAGAAGTTTAGGCTAATACAAAGTCCAGTTCGGGACCGAATTTGGCGATGCTTCTCCCATGAAGTTGCTTGGCCAGTGGCTGTGGAGGTGCTCAGCAGGGCTGGAGGTCTCAGAGGGCACGTGAGATACCGCGGTCACTCACACAAAAAGGTCCTTGCCTGGGATTTTGCCACCTCTTTTGGTAGCCAGTCCGGTAGCTGTGTATCTCCCCTGTTAAAACTTGTATTTAATTTCCCATCCGAACTTAACCAACATCTTCCAGCTATTAGACCTTGTCCTTTTTCTCCTAGTTTTTCTCCTAGTTCTCCCTAAGATGAGGCGTCTCCTCCCTTTCCATCGTACTCCACCCTGCACTACCACGGACCGGCTAGGGTGGGAAAAGCAGCTTGTAAACTGCACGGGTACGACCTGGAGTGGCCGGGAGCCAACAAACCCACATCTTGTAGCTTACTGCGTGGCCTTCCACAGGAAAGCAGCCCAATCGTGACAGCCAGGTCTTCAATGGTAGCAAAGCCTGGCCAGAAGAGACCTTTCCATCCAAAGACCCGTATCAAAACCTTTCGTCATCAAAAGACCCGCTTTTCCCTATTCTTCCTGCATACGGTGAAAGGTGGAAATGATCACGCGCGGAAAGCCCTGGCGAAACCCACCCTTTGCCTCGCTGCCCTGGCGAACGCGTTGGCCGTGATTTCCGGACGCGGGCAGCGCGGGTGCGCCCGCGCCGTGATCTGCAGCGGCTGGCTGGCAAACGGCTCGTGCTAATTGGTAGCTCCGCTGGGAAATCCACGCCATCCGATTCTGCACTTAATTGTCTGTATCGGCGCTTCCTTCTACACAGTCACAAATCAAGGGAGCTTTGTAATGGGCCGCCTGCTATTAAGCAAAGGTCGAACAGCAAGAGGCTTGCTTGAAGAGGAGTGAAAACACGAACCTGTGATTTATATTGGAGGGGAGAATTGATGTTGCGGATGGGATCAGGGTGAGAGCCGTGGCTCAGAGAGATGCTAAGAGACTGGCCCTCTGCTGGAACACTAACAAGGTAAATCAGGAGAGGAAAGCTTATCTGTCTGGGGAACAACAACCCAGAGAAAGCAGTGTGTGATCGTATCTCAAGAAGGTGACTCAGGAATCACAAATCGAGCATGGGGCTGCTTCAGCATTTACTCTCATCCTAGATCTGAATCCTCCTTGGGGGTGACAGCAGGTCACACAAGTGTGGGAAACCAGGCTCAGGTCCCCAGCCCTGTGCCTTGGCCGTCTGAGCAGCCTTTTGCTCAGCAGTGTGTAACCAGAGGAGAGCTGGGCTCACCCTGGCAGCTTTCCTGGCATCGATCTGATCTCCCGAGCAAGTACTCACCTGCTTATGAATAAGCAACCTCCAGAGGGAAATGTCCAAGCGCTGAAAAAAAAGGTGGTGTTGCAAAGCCAGGTCTAGGGATGTGCTGCAACATCAAACTCCAGCGTGCCAGCCCAGCCCTGCAGCACTTTGGGGTGATCTGCACGTATGGAGATTTATGGAGTTTGAACACTAAATCTCCACGCGGAGCGGGGAGACTTCTCCGCCCCGATGTCCCTGCAGTACACCACCACCTAAACGGTGTCTCAGATGACCCAAAGGGGAGCATTTTCCACCCTCCTAACCCCCTGTAACTTCGTCTGGGCTCCAGGAGCCAGGTGTCACACGGCACCTTTATGCTTGGGCTTTCGAACAGCCTGAAGCCATCTTCCTAAAAGGGGAGAGAAACCCCCAGATCTCCAAGGCTTTCTTCCAGACATAAGCCGATGGACTCAAGCGGCAGAGAACCAAGTAACAGCCAATGGTAAACCTCCCTCTTGCTGCCATCCTTCCTTTGGTGGATTAATATAGAAAACAAGGAGGTAACAACTGCCAGCGCCAGGTCCCTTATGTTCCTTCTCAACCGAAGAGATCAAAATCTTTACTGAAACTCTAGTGGAGTGCCAGGACCAGGCTGGGGTCGGTCAGCAATGACGCACGGGTGCTGCCCTCTGCCGAAGCCTTGGGACGTCGGCCGATAGAGGCTGCTGGGAGCCAAGAGCTCCCACCTTGCCAGGGTTCCTCATGGCACGAGCAGCAGGGTTATGGTTCTGCTTGCCAAAGCCATCTCCTGGCCACAAACCCTCCATGACTTTGGTCACCATTCAGCTGTGGCCACCCAGCTGGAGGGGACCAGGGCTCAGCTGCTTTGGCAGGGAAGCACCTCCATGGGAGCAGACAGCGTTAGAGGAGGGGTTCAGTCAATGACCTTGAGTTTTCCATGGGTTTTTCCACAGTGAGAAACAAGACTGTTTGGAAAACAAGCAGGCTGCCAGCAATCCAACGTTCCTTTGGAGCAGAGAAGAAGGAAAGGAGCAAACAGCACCGCTGACCTCTCAGCTGCTCTTTGTTTATGGCAGGTCAGAAGCAGCCCCAACAAACGCTGACTCCAAACAGCCCTGCCTAGAGCTTCTTAGGCAATTTTCCTGCTGAATCTCTTCACACCAGAGATGAAAAAAAATACAGTTGTGTTTTTTTTCCCCTCTGCCACCATCTCTGCCTTCAGAACCCAGCAGACAGACATCTGAAGATCCCATTTCCAGCAGCTCCCAAGAGCATACAGAGAGCTGACAAAAGCAGAGCCACTGGGATCAGTGGAATTACTTCGGACGTACACTGGCTAACCGAGTCCGAAGTTTTGCTTGATAACAGCGTCCTTTTGTTTCCGGTCATTTGTAGATACATCAAGCACTACCTGGTTCCTGTATGTCCTTCCATATGGTGGTTTTCAGGTATCACTTCTGGGCTGTCCTTGGCTTTCGGAGCGGCCAGCTCTGGGGAGGAGAAGCAGGCACGTGTTGGACCTTGTGGGAACATCCTTGACCAAGTCCTTGCTACCAGGTATGTAGAGCAAAGCTCCTGGAAGAAGACAGGGCCGAAGATGACTCAGATGATTCCTTACAATACAAGACACTGAGCTGAGTAGCCAGTGGCTCCAAAAGGACAAATTTCCCCAGGGACTTACTCATTTTGTCCAACATATTTCTGACTGAGCTACCTCCAACACCCACCAGGACCTACGGGTTGGCCACTCGCATCTGTTGCACTTCAAGGAAACAGAGGTTTCAGAGGGGCTGAGGACACCTTGCTAGGGCGGCCGTGTGTCCCAACAGTCCCTTCACGCCCCTGCACCAGGAAGCATTTTTTTGGGGTGAGTGAGCACACTCACCCCATCAGAACTCACCATTTGGTATTTTCTCCTCCATTTCCAAAGCAGATGTTTTCACACTATCAGCTATTCTCCTTCTGCAAGAAACACTTCTAGGACATCTCCTGGAGGCTCCTAGGCTATCTCCTTCTACCCTGTCAGCCTAACCTTCACCCCAACATCAGCGTGTGGCAGCTCCAGCACTCGTGCTGGCTCCTGCACCTGGTGAGGAAGCCAGCTCCAATGTCTTCTCCGGGACTGTCTCAGATTGCAGAACTCGGGGAAGGTCGCCTGGATATTAATTAGAGAGGTCACCTCTGCATCTCAGCTTCATCAGCTTAGCTTTAAACAGTAGGCAAGCATAAAAACTATTAGCGCAATCAAGATTGATTTGCTGCAGTCAGACTGGCTGGAAAGGTGGAGCCGAGGATGGGGGAAAGACAACAGCAATGTGATTCTTCACGTAAGCCTCAGCAGCAGGGCGCTGCCCAGCATCCTCGTCTAACCCCTGAACCGTAATTCAGTGGCTACGTTTGGGAGTCCTCCCGAGCCTTGACTTGGGTACAGCCCCTGGACGCATGCTCAGAAATCACGCTCTGCTCCCGCAGCGTCTAGCAATTGGCTTCTGCCCCTTCCTCCTCCACAAGTCTTAATTTTAGGGGGAAATACTGCACTGTAGCCAAAATGAGCGTGTAGGAGAAGATGTTCCCAAACATACTTTTTTTGAGGGGATCTTTGACACAGCAGTCTCCCATTGCTACCTGCTTGGGAAACGGACTCAACCTGCATTTTAAGAGCTCTGCACACACCACGGAAACCTTCAACCTTTTTATCGCACATCACACACTGGGAAAAGCAGCGACTACCCAGCGCCTCTGATAAGTGCTGGTTACCACCTGCGTTGCGCTGATACTCCCCGTACACGCTGCTAATACAGACGACAGCGACACAGATGGCATCTCACGTACCTTGATTCTCGTCTTTTCTGAAGTTTTAGAAAATGGGGATGTGTCCATCAGAAATGTGGAGAATGTAAAACTTATTTTAAATGGTCCTGGGCAAGCTGGGTGTCCCTGCTTGAGCAGGGGTTGGATCAGGTGGACCTTCCAGCCTCAACCATTCTGTGATTCTGCGAAATACTCCGTGCAACCAGCTCAGGCTCAGGCGTTGAATGCGTGGAGATGAGGCCCCTAAATCTTCAGGGGTGTTCCTGGGAAAGCTTCTCCACCAACCTCAA
The DNA here is from genome assembly GCA_013399475.1 of Chauna torquata. Taxonomy (NCBI): domain Eukaryota; kingdom Metazoa; phylum Chordata; class Aves; order Anseriformes; family Anhimidae; genus Chauna; species Chauna torquata. Next base: position 103,475 of record VXAL01010896.1, on the reverse strand, counting down.
AACTAAGATATCCCCGAGGCTCATACAAGCTTCAGCAGACCCTGCTGAATTAGCTATGTTCTTTAAAAACCTTTTCATTTACTCAGCCCCTCAGATAGCTTTCCCCCCTCTTTTTCACAATACGACTGCATTAGTCAAGTAAATGAATAACGATACAGCTTCTGAGCAGCCTGTGGTGCTGCCAGGAAGCTGTTGCCTCATTAAATCCCTGTCATATCCACTTTCACTCACACAAGGACGTGTGTCTTGGCTGCTTGGCAGTGTACATGAGGTGAGAATTTGGGCCTTTCTCGGGTTTCAGTTTCTCTAAAGGAGACAGTGATGTGCAGTCCACGGTCAGGGCAACGGGCAAGGAACCAGGAACCCTCTGATCCTGGAAAAAAAACAATTGTTAACTGGAGTTTAAGAGAAAAATATCACCTGCTCCCAGATAACATTTCCTGCTTTGCAATGAGGAAGGAAGAGCAGTTACTCCAGCTCTCTCCCGACTCTGCAACCCTACGGGCTCGAGCTGCAATTAAACCTGATCTCATTAACGAAATGCTGCCAAACCTGGTTGGGATTTGAAGAGGAGATCTAGGGAAAAGACAGGTGTTGCAAGAAGTGGCAGGGCTGATTCACAGCTTGGCTATCTCCCCTCTGAATCAGCACGAAAATAATTAGTATCCCAGGCTAGCAGGAGGGGACAGCAGCCAGCTAGCTAATTATATGGTCCTCCTCATAATCCAAAGTCCTCCTCGTTTTTTAATAACTCAAGTGATCTCGCTGATTTGTCAGTTGAGAAGAAAGATCTGTATTAATTAGCAAACAAGTGCGTAGTGCGGAGCATTTGTTAAGGGAAAGCTAAGACAAGATGATTAGCTTTGCCTTAGATTCTCAGAAGGAAAGGGGAAAAAAAAAAAAAAGGGAGAAAAAACAGACCCAGCAGTGTTCATATAGCAGAGAAAGTCCCATTGCTGGGTACGATGCTGGGAAATCATTCTGCCCAAGGATATAAATCCATCCCAAGGATATAATCCATCCCAAAGCATCCAAACTCTCCTCCTTGCATACGGTGTTTCATTATGTCTAATGATGTACTCAGCCAATGAAATGTCTTTTCATCACTACGTGTCTGTGCCAGAAAGAGGGCATGGATGCCAAAAAGAGACAGCAAGAAGGGTTTCAGAAGTGAGAAGTTCCTGCTTCTGCTCTGAAGACAGGAAAAAACAAATCCAGTTCAGTGACAATGATAGTTAAAAAAAAAAGAACGAAGATAGAAAATCTCTCTTAGCACTCAACTTCTTAGAGGAAGAAAAGCCTCAAGGAGGCACAAGACTCGTATCTAATTCAGATATTGGGGAAAACTTCCCAAATCTACCTTTGGAGCAGGCAGGCAGAGGAGATTGCGGCATCTCTGTGCCTGGAGGTTTCAAACACCACCCTGGGAAGGCTGTGTTGTGCTAGGGCATGGCAGCTCAGGGGCTGCAGATGGGGGAGCGGAGCATCGTGCCGGCCCGGGGGGCTCACCCTGCCCGTGGCTGAGGGGTCGCGTAGCCCACGTCCCCCCCGTTGGTGGGGGAAACAAGCAGCGCCCGGCTGTCACCCTGTGGTTTTGGGTATGGCTCCCGCTGCGTGCCCAAGATCTTCCCGTGCAATGCCGGGTCTGAAAGCGTCCCTGGGCGGTGCGGGTCGTGTAAGAAGAGAGATTCCCGTGCTCGCTGGCATTGCTGGTCCAGCTTCCACCGCTGCCCCAAAGGCAAAGCAGCCCAGGCACTACGCTTAAGCCAACTTAAGCCAAGTTACTGGCAACCTTTGCAAAACGAATCCGACAGGCTCGGATCTGCCTGCTGCAATTTTGCTAACACGCAGGAGGTGGCAGCATCCTTCTGAAACGCAGCACTGCAGCTAAAAGAGCCCGGGCAGCGAGATCCCGGTTGTTTTCTGGGGGTTCAGTTAATTGGTGAAAGAGCTCAGCCCGGGACGCAGGGCACCGTCCTTTCCTCTGATGCCAGAATCAGCGAGGTGTTGCTCCAGTTGTACCCGCAGACCGATGTCAAACTGGGCTCTGCTGGGGGGAATCCTGCAGCCCAGTATCTGGGTCAGGGCAGGTGACTGCGGAAATCACATCGGCCACTTGCAAAGAACCGGGCTGGCTGCTTCTCATCAGCCGAGCCAAGAAAAAAAGAAACAAGGCCTTTAACGCAGGTGCAATAGGGTTACACACCTCATATTAACACGGACCATACCTTCGCAGCTCATATAGACACACATTTCTTTCTGAGAGCAACGTGTGGGACCTACAACCGCCGTCACACCGCTGATGGATAGCACTGGAGGCTCCTTCTGCTCTCCCTAATTTGCTGACTCCTGATTTCAAGCTGCCTGCAACAGGAGCAATCTCTGATCTTATCAGACTCTCTATATACATGTATTTAAAATACAGCTTGGTTGTCAGCAAGAGTTTTCCCATATTGCTCCTTCTCCCTGATCCTAGATCTCTGAGCAGAAATAACCAGGCTGGGCATGGATTCAGGCAGGAAAACACCAGGGTTTCATTTGAAATCGGCTGTAAAGGGATGCTCTCCTCCACCTCCAGCCTTCCCACCTGAGGATGCTTCCGCTCCAGGTACTCATTGCCACCCTTGCAGGAAGTAATCGCTTCCACCACTGTCCAGCAGATCTGCTCAAGGCAAGAATGGCCAGGTTTGCTCACCCTGATGTTTAAATTAGCCAGACTTTGAGCTGGCAGAGCAGGGTAGTGCTAGCTCTGGAAAGGGGCCATCACAAGCAGCAGTTTGCTCAGGAAACACCTCTCTGCAGCCTCACAAGTCCTTGTTATGAATCCCAGGTCCCTCAGGAGACCTCAGGCATCCCCAAGTGCTGCACAGCTCTTGCAGCCCATATCTACACGGTGCTATTTCTAAATGTTTTTCAACGCTGATTTGGGGTTCTCTTGTTAAAAAGATATGTCCCGAGCGGTGTTTAAATACTGATTTCACCAAAGACCTGGTCCATACCAAGATTTCGTCGTGGGTTTGGGCTGGGCTTGTTGCTGTGGTGGGTGTACAAACCTGATGTGGGGCTGCTGATGTGCCACGTGCCACTTACTGCAGAGGATGGGTCTCCTGGCACGCGGTACCTTGTAGCACGGTCCATGAAAAGGGGCTTCTACTCCATCCTGAACATGAACACCACGTGATACGAACATATGGACAAACCCGCTGAGATGTCCTGGGAGTTACTGAAGAGCCGCAACTGCTCCGGAGGGGTGTATGTGAGCACATCAGCTGCAAATTGATAGCGAACTATCAAATTCAGGGGAACGTGGCAGAGAAATTTTCAGCAGCAACACGTTAATCAGACCTCCCACTTCAATTAATGCCAGCAGCAAGAAAACCCAGCTGGAGTTTGTTTGCTTTTCGAATAAGCTGTATAAAAATATCCCTTCTGTGACAGCTCTGCTTTGATGTTGTGGCTCGCAGGTTCATTGCTGGTTTTAATCTTCTAACTAGCACTTAATCTTGTTTTCGTTCCAGCCAAGGCGGGATGTTAAAAAAAAGATTAAAGAAAAGCCTTGAACAAATAGAAAAAAAAAAATAGAAAAAAGAAAATAACAACAAAAAACTTTGAAGATTCCAGACTAACAAAACCCTGCTAAGCAATGACTCATGAGTACCTGGACAGGTTGGCCCAGGTGCGGAGTGGATTTGGCTGCCCTGTTCACTGCTTCTCTTACCTGAAAAGAAGTTGGACTTGTCCCCAGGCTTACACAATGCGGCAATATTTTAACGAATTTACTCCGTTCCGCTGCTCAGCAGTGCTCAATATGCCAGCTATGAGCAAAAAGCACTGCTAAGGTTAGGCATCTGCATAAATCACTGCAGCTCTGATGCTCAGCCAGCCTATAAATATTAGCATTTTGACATAAGTTTACATCAGCAGAGTAACTCAATTAATTCAATTTCTGCAGGTTTATGCGAGCTGTTATTCATCAGCATTCACCTGCCTGATCTCAGCGATGAGAAACCACTGAGTCAGAGCCCTCAACGGCTCAAGTGCTGCTGGGTGCTGTGCCGCGGGTGCGCAGTCCCCAGGAGCTGCACACGCCAAGCCCCGGCTGCTCCCCGCGCCGGCTCTACGTGCGTGTCAGTGCCATTAATTACCCCTAATTCCATTAAGTCGGCATGTGCCTCCTGCATGCAAATTACAGAGTCAGTCAAAGCAAAACAGGTTAATGAGGCTGGGTGTTTTTCAGTGGTGACTTGGATTACGGTCGCGGCTGGGAAGCGTCGTGCAGTGAGACCCCTGGGTGTTGCATGGAGCCCGGTGAGACACCCGGCGCGGGGTATCTCAGCCTGGTGAGGAATTTAGGAACCAGGATGCTGACTTAACCGCACTGCTTGCGAAACGGGTCTAAAGTAAACCCACGCAGTTTCTGCTTGTAGGTTGGGATGTTTTATCCATCACACGTGGTGCTCCACGTGACATTAGTTCTCTGTTGACAAACACGGGGTCCCCTCACATGCACGAGGTGAACGTGGACATCTTCCCGGCCCTGTCCCTGCTCAGGCTCCTGCTCTGGGTGCAGAGAACCTCCATGAGCTCCAGGTCTCACCACGTTGTACCTTCTTGTGCTCTCAGGTGGCTGGATCCAGACATCTCCAAACCTATCCTTGTCCTGCTTCTGTTGACCCTCTTTTCCATGCCAGGACAGCTGCAGTGGAGTTGTCTGTCTGTCCTTTCCATGGGGGGACCCACCTGAGGAGCCCTGCTGGAGCTCAGTCTAGCTTTGGACTCACCACTTCAGGCAACCTAAGTTAGTCCTATCCTAGCTGTTGGAGAATGGGCTTTTTTGGGAGGTAGCGATGGTGCAAGTGGCCCTGAACATGGCCTCCGACACACAGCTCTCCTGGTGTGGTGGCTTTACCCATCTGAGCAGTGGAACTCTACCACAACCGCTCGCTCACTCCCCCTCCTCAAAGGAACAGGGGGAGAAAATACGATGGACAAGCGCTCAAGGGTTGAGATAAGGACAAGAAGGTTGCTCACCAATTACCATCACGAGCAAAACAGACTCAGCATAGGGAGATTAATGTAATTTATTACTATCACTAGCGGACTAGAGCAGTGAGAAACTAAAAGCAAACTAAAAACACCTTCCCCCCATCCACCCTCTCCTACCTCCTCCCTCGGAGTGCCTCAGGGGAACGGGGAATGGGGGCTGCGGTCAGTCCATATCGCTGCGTCTCTGCCGCTCCTTCGTGGTCACTCTGCCCCTGCCCCAGTGTGGGGTCCCTCCCACGGGATGCCGTCCTTCCCGAACGGGTCCTGCGTGGGCTTCCCACAGGCTGCAGCTCTTCAAGAGCTGCTCCAATATGGGTCCGTACCACAGGGTCCGTCCTTCAGGAGCAAACTGCTCCAGCACGGGTCCCCCACGGGTGGCAGCTCCCACGGAATCACCTGCTCCTGCGTGGGCTCCTCTCCACGAGATACAGCTCTGACCCAGAGCCTGCTCCTGTGGGGCTCTCCATGGGCTGCAGCCTCCTTCAGGCCACATCCACCTGCTCCTCCGTGGGCTCTTCCACGGGCTGCACGTGGAGATCTGCTCCGTGTGGTGCCCCACGGGCTGCAGGGGGACAGCCTGCTCCACCATGGGCCTCTCCACGGGCTGCAGGGGAACTTCTGCTGCGGTGCCTGGAGCACCCCCTGCCCTCCTTCTGCACTGACCCTGGTGTCTGCAGGGCTGCTTCTCTCTCACCTCTCACTCCTCTCTCCCAGCTGCTGTTGCACAGCAGGTTTTCCCTTTCTTCACCCTGCTCTCCCAGAGGCACAACCAGCGTCGCTCACGGGCTCAGCCCCGGCCAGTGGCAGGTCCCTTTTGGAGCCGGCTGGGGCTGGCTCTTCTCTGACATGGGGCAGCTCCTGGGCTCTGCTCACAGAAGCCACCCCTGTGGCCCCCCTGCTACCAAACCCTTACCACATAAACCCAATACACCTGGCTAGTGCCAAATCATCAATCTCGCTAGTTCAGGGCTTGTCTTCCATAAGGCTGGGGTCTGCATGTTGTGTGCGTGGTCCCTCTGGGGAAGAGCCAAGACAAGATCACCTAGGCTGCTCAAGGTACATTCACAGCAAAAAGGAGTTCCCCACTGACCCACAGAAGGGACAGATCCATCATAGCTCCATGAGTGACTCCATCAGCTTCAGCATCTCCATCCAGTCAGCAGCAAAGGTCCTCTGCCAAGCTGGCAGCAACTGTCTCCATCGTGGGTACAGAACCGAACACAGCTGGGTCCCTGGTTAGGGCCACTGGGATTAAAGTGTTGCAAATACATAGCTTCAGTGTCAGTATTTTAACAGGCTGAGTAAAGAAAAATGAGGAAAAAAAGAGGGAATTGGAAATATGAGAAAGCTGCAAGTATTTGCAGTTTTGAAAGGGAATTGTCAAGCTCCAAACTGAATTTTCTGGTTGGGAGGAGGTCTTTTATGGAACCACAATGTTCTTTTCTCCAGGGAAATTTCAAAGTATTATCCAGTTCTGGGCAAGCTGCAAGATCAAAATGCAAAACTGTGCTTCACCCAGACCAGCATTCAGGCAATGTTTGGCTGTGGAGTTTGGATGTGCACCAAGCAAGCAAAGCCGAGGTGACCTGGTCTCTCCACGTCAGATCTGCTAATTATACGGGTTGCTGGAGAAATATTCAAGCAGCAAAGTTTGGGACAAAAAAAAAAAAAAAAAGAAAAAGAAAAATTCACACCTGGGGATTTGGGGCACACAGCTCCAATCCTCAGGGCTCTCTATGCTCTGAGCTACTGCATGGGTGTAAACAGGAGGGTGGCCAGTCTGCAGTCACACAAGACACATGCAGGACTTGGTTTCTGAACCAAACTCAGATCCCACAGCTACAAGCTCATTTTTTAAACAGAAGAGTCTCAGCAACATGCTCAAATCCTTTCTCAGCATTGGCACAGATGCTGATGGAGCAAAACTACAGCTGAACCAGGGGCCCTGTGTTCTCTGCAGCTCCTGGGCTGTATCACATAAAGCAGGAGCAGTCATGGGAGTCGAGGTGGCACTGGTTCCCTTGGGCATCTACCCCACTGGCTATGAGGTTTCCTGCTCTGTGGTTTGGCCCCCTAGTATTTAATTCAAGGTTGTCCATAAAAGAGACACAGCTGCACAGATGTGAGCAGGAAGAAATGGGGCCTCTGAGTAGGACCTGGGAGATGGGCCAGAAGTGGGGAAAATACCCAACGGTCAGTACCTGATTCTGGCTGCTGGGGTGTGATGTGACTTGCCGGATAAGTGCTTACTGGTCCATGATTTCTGCTTGGAGGGGTTCTGCCGTGCAGCAATTATCCTCCTCTCCCACTGAAAGAAATGGGAAAAGGATGAGGTTGAAGAGGTCCCTGCTATTCCCTGCTCTGTGTCAGCCTAACTGCGTGCTCCAAGCTGACAACATATTCACCTGCCTCCCACCTTCTCCTCTCCCACCCATGTCAGGCACCTGAATTCTCCTTTTAACTGGCCTGTGCTGGGGACGGGCTTTGAAGGAGAAGATGCTGTACTATTTGCAGGCAGCCCTACACCTCCGAGCAAGGTCCAGCGTTCGACGGGCCCCAGCAAAAGGCAGAAGACTGGGGAACACCAGAGACTTGCACTGGAGTTTAAAATAAATGCAGTCATACCTTCCTTCATTTTAAAATGTTTCTGTGTTTGCTGGCTGGCTTCAGGCAGGAAGCCAAGCTGACTAAGCTTTGTGCTACTACCGCACAGAGGCTCTTACCATAGCAGCTGCAGGCAGGTGGCTTCTCCCTTCCTCCTCCCTTTCCCCAGGAAGGAGGGCCCTCTAAGTGCATCTCTGGAAGGGATCCTGCATATTCCTGTACTAAAGAAAAATATCATGTGCACGATTAGAGCTAAACCAAGCTCTCACTGCACGCAGGCAACGGCGAGCTGAGAGGTGTGCATGTGCTCCGCAGCAGTGCCTTTCAATCACTTTCAGTTCTGTGTGCTTCAGGGATGCAGTACTGCCGAAAATGAGCTGGCAATTGTAATGGTACGACCAGAAACTGAGATGAGCTGACACAATTGGGGCTTTGTGAAAAATGCAAATGCCTTCACTGGAGGTATAACAAGAGGTGGAGGTGGTTTTGGCGGAGGCTTCCAATCAAAACCAATAGAAGCTAGTGCCTGGCTCTGGGCACTGTGTAGGCTCTGGCACAGAACGGGCACAGAGGAGACTGCTGCTAAGGATGTGGACAGCATGATCCACATGGCAAAGATGAACCAAGTGGAGTTACTCACCCCGGAGAGTATCACAGGGGAAATATAACTTTTCAAATACGTGAGAGTGGGAGATAGAAAACAAAATAATTTGGTCTTTCCCTGCTACTGGATGCAAACTATACTATACAAAAAGGCTAGACATCAAGCAAGCAAAAATTAACATTAAGGGTGATAAAGCATAAAATACAGAGGAAATGGAAAAGCGGCCACTACTGCAGATCATACAAACCCTGCTGTTCTACTTGCGTGCCCACTAACCAAGGCATAAAGCCATCCTGCTACTGAACAGCATCAGGACAAACTGGCCAGCCCTGTGCAACACAAAAGCCAAGAAACACCCAGGAAAAGTTATATTTAAAACAAATTTCTTTAATAATTTGAACTATAAAGACAAATTAGTGCTTGACTGCAGCATGAATAACAAATGAAATACATTAAATATCTCAAAGCTACTGTGTTCGCAAAACAAGAGGCTGATAGATAAAAGCCTAATGTTAGTTACCAGTTGCTCTGGTACAAAGAATCAGTTCAGTATTATCAAAATTGTCAATAAACGTTGCTCAACGCAGCTGTGTTTTACAAGTCAACTGCTATTCATCTGTCACAGTGTATTTATCTATCCGCAACAATATGCTGAATTTCAGAAAAAAGATTACATTAGAACTAATGGTGTCAATGTTAAAAAGTTTGGTCACTTAACACGCGGGGGTATTTCATGTCCGTTACAGGGGGATAGACGTTATTTGCTGAGACAGTAAACAAGGCATCATCAGTGCATTAAGCTGAGTTCAATAGTGAACATCGAATAGTCAATATCGGCTTGGAAGATCAAGACAAAAATCAGTTCCTGTTCAGCCTAAGGAGTAACTACTCTTTATGCTGCTTGAAATTCTCTTCCAAAATCCAGGGAGCAATAGCATATTCTTCTGCAGCGACTGACCAAGGCTTTTATTTAGAGAACGTTTTGGTATATGATTTGCTATTAGCACATATGAAAGCCCACCTCTATTCAACATTGGCTTTTGAGGAACAGATATATGTTGTTCCAGGGCTTTGGGGAAAGAAAGATAAATCTCAGATTGTACTTACAGCTACTCCTGTGTTCTGGTGATGAAGGACAAACAATTGGAAGACCCTTTATCTTTGCATTTATAAAATCTCAACAATCTGCTCTCAGCATCAGCCAGATATGTGTATTCAACCTGTGTGAAATGAGTGCAAAACATTTTGCAGGCACTGGTTTAGGGTCTTAAATCAGCTGGATTCTCATCTTGGTTTGTCTTAAACCTGCTGTTACATGCTTAACCAAAGCTAGATACCTTCAACAAGTACAAACAGAGAGTTCTGAAGTAAAGCAAGAGATTCAGGCATCAATCCTGCCACCAAAATTGTACATATGAACTGTTCGGAGCATCAGGCAAGGAGCTCCAGTAAGTAAATGGGGCTCTGCATAAAGTGCTTGCTTGACTGCTGTGCCTTCACAGTGCCTCTCACTGAGCTACACACACTAAAATACGGAGCAGCTGTGGGTCTAAAGCCAACAGCCAGCTTTCAAAATCTGAAATGACCCAACAGCATCAAGGATGTTGGGTTGTCAGGCACATGGTTTCAGCCAGGAAAAGGCAGCCATGTACTGGATAGCTATGTTTCTGCAAAGCAACTAAAAGGAGGAGCACCCTGACTCCTGCATTAGAAGAATTTTTAACAAAAAATGAACCAACTCCCTACCTAGCAAGGACCTTGTCTGTGGACCCTGGGAAAAACACAGCCTCAGCTCTCAGAAAAAACTTGTGACAGAGAGGCCAGGCACTTGGCAGCAGCAGGCAGTTGTTGGGCAAGACACTGAACACACCAACCCCAAACCAATCTTATCAGTTATACAGTAAGCATATTCTGTGTAGTTATGTTATGGGCTCTCAAACAAAGCTGGCAAGGGACATTCCAGATGTGTAAAAAGCAGTTTCATTCAAGTATGAAACAACTCATGTCATGTTCCATCCTTATAAAACAGCTGAATAATCTATAATGAACCGAATGCAACACCATCTACGCCACCTCTAAGGTAAAGAGTGCAGTCAGCATGAAAAGCTGAATGTACAAATAGCAAAACATTCAAGCTTGTTACATGAGTATCTAAAGTGCAGTCATCAAGACGGTGGTTGATGTAATACTATGGGATTCTGTGCTTAATCTTTTGTTATTCTCTTTCCATGTAAAATTTCTTAATCTCCTTCTGGCTTTCATGTCTCATGGGTAATAAAGACTCTATTATGAAAAGGATGATGGAGTCTCACAGTTAATCAGTACTTTGCATTTAAAGCCTCCCACTGCTTGCTTAAAAAGTGCAGATGGGGAGATCATGTTTCTTTAAAGTAAAGCAACTATTTTACCTGAATATGTTAATTAAAATTAAGGGGCGCACAGTCCACCAAAATGAAGGTGTTTTCCTGGATTCTGAGGTCTGCTGAAGAAAACAGCAGTGCTGCTTTGTTGCAGCTCGTCTTCCACTATCAAGCATTATATTGCATTGTTACCACCTGCTATCAAATGCCAAAAATATATCCACAGGGAGAAATAGGTTTAAAAAGCTGTATTACTGAAATTCTTGAATGCAAATTAAATGTGGTGGTGACTGTGAGAAACACTAGTGATACTGGGAGGATTTTCTGTTATTATGAGTTTCACATGGATGAGTTAGCTGAAAAACTCATTCAGCTGCTAGAAACCAGGTGTTAGAAGCAAATGCACTATGGCCAAAATAATCAACTGTAATTTGAATCATACAATTTCCCTTCAGCCAAACAAGGCAGGGCTGGAGATGAACACAGCACAATATTAGATTAGAAGAGAATTAAAACTAATTATAGAACAGTATTTCCTATCACTTCTCTTCCAAAATGCTGCCAAACAAGTTGTACACTGTATCTTAGCTTTAAATGTAACTTAAACTGCCAAAAAAGGTTTCACTTCACCCGTCTGAAATGAAGTCCTCCTACTTGTATCTCTTTCTAAAATCAGTAAGAAAGAGGAGCAGCAGACTGAGCAATACCTAAAAGTCCAACAGACACCAAACAAGTCAGGACGCTTATGTAAATTGAAAAGCCAGTCACGGATCCACACAATGTTGTTGCAAACCTCAAGGGGCTGCAGGCTGCTCTAACATCTGGATTTTCAGGCAGACATCATTAAGGGCACAGGTATTGTACAATACATGACAGAGGTAGATTGGCAAGTGATAGACTGCATATTCCAATTCTGACTATCGGGTGGTCTTCTAAACACTTGCTGGTAGCATATCTTCCCTGTGCTGAAAGAAAAAACATTAGAATGAGGTCTGGAGATGACTAATACTGCGAGCCAACTTCAAACACTGCCTTCAGAACACAGACGAGATTCCTCCTGATGGCAGATTTCTGTTTATCATGTCTCATCTTTAGTTGACAATGTAGGTCTTGAGCTGTATCCAGAAAACCTTGATTCTTGGCGGAAAGCATGGTGTTGATCTGCACTGGGAGAGTCATTTTGACATTTTTCGATTACTTCCAAGGAAGAATTTTTCAGCTCACGGTCTGCAGAACTACTTCCTGCTGATCTGTGCCAAGCTGATGGTCGCAAGGTGACAGATTTCCTGGTTCTTCATAGACATTAAAGAATATAAGAGTTCACCACTATCATTAAGTCTGTCCAACACATCCTGTAGGATTCATATTAAAAGACACCTGCTATTTCTGTAATCCCCTTTAAAGTAGCTGCTGTCTGAATCCTACTCAAAAAATAGGATCAAAGATGACCCACCTTGTAAGATGTAGTGCAAAAAAAGTTTGGAATATGCTGCTCTAAAGACTGCAGAAAAAAATCAGCATGTCATACAAGTAATATAAATAAAAAGCAGTGTAACAGGCATCCAACAAATGACAGGAGTAAAGATGTATGTCTTTCCAGGCACTAGAAAAGTTAGTCTGAATTTCAGTGACATGTTAAAATTGGCTTGCCATTTGCAATATCACTTATAACATCAGTAAGGCAGTCACCCCAAAGCACCCATAATTTTAGACTACTTATGCTTAGAAGGATATACAAGTAAATTGCATTCTTCAGGGTCTAACACAACCTGAAAGAAAGACTACTGGATGGGTGGTTCTTGGTCATTTGGAACAAAGGAAAAAACACAATATGCACAAAGTTTTTAAGATAAAAACCATCAGTGACAAGTGATATCTGAAAGAAAAGCTAACAGCAGTATAAAATTAGTGTAAGAGCTTTTCCATTTTTTATATTTTTTTAATCCTGACAATTTAGCTCAACAGGACCTGAAAAGAAACTTCTACTTCCTTGTTGCAAGTGTGTGGGAGAATCTACAAATTTATTTAAAAGATACCATTATAGAGATGCCTTATCAATAAGAAAGTGGTTTTTCAGGATACTGTGGTTCCTGCAATTACAGACAAGTAAAGCAGAGCCCCCAGATCCTCCAGAAACAAAACTAAGGCCACTAAAACAAAGGTTTTGTTCATTTTCTTAAAAATAATACCACACCTAGCAGATTCATTAGTGACTGTTGATACCTCTAGTTGCTCCATCCAGTGCTCCTACTACAGGACTCCTTTCCCGAACTTATGGAAGCATGTAAACATACTAGGTAAGAAAATAAGATACAGTGTGCAGAAGCAAGCTTGAGAGAGCTTGGAGGTGAACTGGCAGGCACCTATTTTTAAGCTACATTTTTTAAATGGTTCTCAAATCTCTCTATAAAAAAATATGCCTTCTGGGTAATTATAGACACCCGATCTAAACTAGCCTTTTCCTCCCTCTGTGCTAGTTGTAACATCCTCTTTCAGTCTGACAACCCCTCAAATTTCCCAGCACAGATGTCAACTTCGTCTATAGAACTGGAGCCTACTGACAACAGATTTGTTTAAAAAATTTCATTCAGGAGTCTTTAGAGTGGTTTGCTGATTACAGGCTGAAATGTACTGCTCTCAGCACACGCTTAAGCCTTGCTGAAGTAATTCAAGGTTAAGTTATCTTTTTCTAGCCCTGAGTTTGGGTCTACATGATCCCAAGAGTCCAGGGTCGGTCACCATAGCCAAAAGCCATGATTTTGTTTGGAGATTTGCATCAGTAGGGGTGCTACTAATGGACATAGAAGATGCAGCTAAGTTGCAAGCAGGAAAAAAAAAAAGACATTAAAGGGAGAAGACCATTTTAGTTATCACTGATTGTACAATACAGATTTCAGTCTGACTTTTTTCACCAGTCACAGCAAGGAAGCTTACACTAGCCAGAACTTTGTGACCTGGGAGACAGCTTTATAGCTACATTACAGTGCCCTGCTGTTGTGGGTATGTTTTAAAGCAATACAGAATGGGATTTCCAATCAGTCTGAGCATTTCCCTTTTTCCTTCATGGTAAGAAGGACAAATCCCTCAGAGAATCAGAAATTGCATAGCATGGCAGCTAGGAGGCACAGAGACAAACTCTGTTAGTCGCCCCAAGATCTGGAGAGTCAAAACAAGAACCTCCAATATGAGGTATATTTTGAAAAACTGTTAGTTCAATGTTTTCTTTATGCTTGCTTACTAACTCTGATCAGCTGGGTAAATAAAAATTGCAGAAATCAGAGGGTTTGTACCCGATTAAGAGCTAAAGGTTGGTTTTTAAAAGGTAGTCAACTTCCCACAGAGAAACTGTCTGATGGAAAGATTAAGAGCAAGCAATCAAAATGCTGCCAATTATATTTTGGGGTATCCTCAACGCAAATTTCATTCTTTACTCTTTCTTCAATATTCCTGAATAAGAAGATGCTTCTGAAAGTCAGACCAATATTTAAGACTCATAAAATAAGAGAAAAGCATGAATTCAGAGCTGAACTAGCACACATATATGGTGTTTGTCAATCTTTACTAAGAAAGGTATATGGGGAATGAAAAGCAGGGAGAGAAAAGAAAGGCATGTAAATAATAAAAAATCATTAAAAAGTGTTTCTTGTGGTTATACAGTCGCCCTGTAGTAAGTATCCTGATGGATCACTGGTCAAACAAATTAGGAACTCAATTTCCACACACAACAAGAATCCTTATAATGCTTCACCATCGTAAATGTCTTCTCCTGGTCACACCCTGGAACATCCTCCATGATGCACCTCAGTTGGACGAAAGACAAAATGATCCAAAATTAACTAAATGGCACATGTATCCCAACCTTCTTACTTAAAATATAAATTGCAAAGGAGGCTTTGGAGAAGCAAGGATAGAATAAAGCCATAAATCAATCATTATACACTTCATTAATTGTATAAAAGTGCAAGATTAAAGTAGTTCAGGTTAAGCATTCAGTTCACTATAGGCCGCACAGATGCTTAGCTTGGCCATCAATGACCTGTTTTTATCATTCAGTTACTAGTATTAGTTTAAACCACAGAAAGAACAACAACTGAATGAAAAACTTATGCAACCCACTTCAAAAATGGTTAGTTTTCTGTGACCAGCACGAAATATTAGCTCAGTATCATCAGCTATACAATATATACATAAAAATATTGTGTCTTAATCTTTGTTTTAACAACTTAGAATAAAGCTGTACTAAACATTATTTCCCTACTGTGCCAACTCTTCACTCCGCTCTGGCTGGCAGACCTAGTAACACAGAGAAGTCCTTTTATAGCAATGGTACTTGAAATGATCCATGATTTTGACAATCCAGCCATAGTAACTGTTGAATCGCTTTATTCAGCCAGGCTAAGCGGTCGCATGTGACTGCCTAGGTCTCAGTCAAAGCTTCTTGGGTGGCTCCACAAGAAGAACAGGCCATATTCCAAAAACAAACTGTTAAAAGAAAAATATGAAGAGGGGAAAGATTTCTTGGAATATTATGTCTCTTGGAACAGAAACCAAACACTGGTAATGACACTTCAACAGCATTTCTTGGAATGCAAGTAGGTATCAAAGACAGGCACAATAAGCGAGCCTCAGTGCATGTTCAGGCCCAAGATATCTGAAAGCTGCATTGCATTAATGGACACAAAATATTCATTGCTTACCTTCACCTTTGGCCTGTGTTTCAGGAAAAGTGTCCTTGTGTATAGACTGAGGAAAAGAAGGAAAGTGTGCTTGAAATTTGATGCATAAGACAGCATAAAAAATAATAATCATGTACTAATCCCAGTTTTATTCTCCAATTAGAAAATAATTGCTTCTGTGATTGCAGAACTACCCATTCTGCCCAGATTTACGCAAAATAGGGCATATTAGCCTACAGTAAGCCCCGCTGTGCTAGACTGTGATTAGTAAACTGATCTACACTACCACCTATGTGCGTAGGAAGAGAGAAACCCAGAGAAGTAAATTCTCTCTGTTAAAGAAAAGACTGAACAGGGACTAGAGCCTGTCATTCTGGAAGGATGAAGCTACATCAGTGTACTACGAAATGCAGCAGATGTCAATAAAAATAAAAAAAAGCATAGCTGGATCCTGCACCTCATTTTTGTTCTGACCCACCCTCTCCCCTCAGCAGACCTTCTCATGCACATGACCTCACTCTTTATTGTGGACATCTGCCCAGGTAGCATAGGTGATGCCACTGTGTGTCTGAGAAAACACCAGGGAAATTATTGCAGGGAAAGCATGTAGTTCATTGGGTTAGGACAGACAGATCAGGCATCTGCACATTCCCCAAGGGCTAGAGAATGCAAAAACAAATTGTTTTCTCTGTGCAGCATGCTGGAGAAACCTTGCCTATGGTATTCAAACTGTCTGCATCAACTTGTTTTCTGTAAGGAATTTTCTTCAAAAGATTATCTCAAGCTGTTTAAGGCAGCAGACAACCCGGCAGCCAAAATGGAGCAGCTGTTTTCCACTTACCATGCTGTATTTTTATATGTACATACGTGTATACATACATCTATATATATACACACACATGCATGCATATATACATGTGTATATACAAGAAACCTCTCAGAACCTATCCTACTGGAATTGTACTTATTTTCCTTCAATTTTCTTTTTACTAGCCATTTTAACATCTGACAAAAAAGGAGAACACTATGTTAGATGTAGAAAAATTGATATGCGATTACGTTTTCTCAACTATACGGAATGTACCCGTTAAAGATTTTCTTACACTTAAGTAGTAAAACATTATTTCATTAGACAATGAACAAACTACATACATTCTTCAGATTCCATCTTAAATTCTACTCTCACTCTTGCTTCCAGGAGATGGTGGTATAGAGCAAAAACACAGACAAAAATCTGCTGGCTGCAGACTTGCTAATTTAGGCTCTTAAACATTTAAGTCTCCTTCTAAAACTAATATCCTGCACTTCTGGGAACAGCTCTGTCTGCCCCAACCACTTCATCTGTCACCCTTCTGCACTACAGCATGATGCCTGCTAGTTTACAGGAGTGACAGTGCCTATCAAAAAGATTAGTTACACTTCTAAAATTAAACATATTTAAGCACCTGAGGATTGCTGCACGAGAATAGAAAGACATTAATAGCTTATATTTTGAAATTAATATATTGTCAAATACTCCATAGCAGTTAAACTGCGGAAGTTCCCATTTCTGAATTGCCTTTTCCTAAAGAATCGTGACTGTTTAAAGATTAATGATTATGTTTTGAAAAACACGCATTACTTTTACAGAGTTTACAGGCCAGTTACAAAGAGGAAAGAAAAATTCCCACCTCCTCCAGTTTAGTAAGAAGTCATTTTCCTGCTCTTCTGGTTGACAAAACATGTTGAAGTAAATCTGAACCTGGGAAAACTCCTACGACTGCTTTATGATCATCCAGTTCAGAAAACATTTCCTACCTTAGCAGGATATGAAGGTAAGAGCCCAGGCCTGTGAGAATATGCCACCATGCATGAAACTGTGTCACAGCTCCCACAACAGGAGGCATCTTCTCTCGTAGTGCCCTATAAGAAAGAAACACCATGCAACTGTTTTTTCCAAACTAAACAATCTCCAATCTGAGTGATCAGTTACCTCTGAACCCAAATTTCGAAAAATGTATTTATGGCATCCCACAGTCCCAAATGAGTTCTATCATTCTCCTCCCCAAAACCCTGTGAACCACTGTCCATAGGAGGAAATGCTGAGTATAAGGTCTGAGAGAAGAATCTGACATCACTGCTTCACATTTGGCAATCACACCACCTACTCGCCAGCTCCATGGAGGCTTAGCTTGCCCTTCTCTGTTTTACTATAAAACAGGGACAAAATGGGTGCTTAGTGAAGAAACAATGCAAGAGGAGGGTCTGAAATACTCTGCCAACATGCTCTATATTTTGTTATGGGGTATGAGCTACTTGGGAAGAAGCTAAATGATGGAGATGGAGAAAGAAAGGGAAGGAACTAAATTGCTCCGATTTCTCCTGCTCACTAGATTTCTGCAGATAACACCTGGTTTTGTTGCTGGTGGAACAAATATTTACATCTGCCTGTCTTCTTTTTTGACTTATATTTCACATTGTCAAAACAAAAGGGGAAAATAGTAATGATTGCAGGTGTTAAGGAAGAAAAAATCTCCAGCTTCTGCAATACTTATTTACTGCATGATGTTGCAGTGTTTAGTCCTCCTGACTAAATGCTAATCCCTGAGCTACTGCTTAGGTTTCCAAAGCCACGCAGTCACAAATGTGAACATACACCTTCGATTCAGTCAGCACATGAATAACATAGTGGAAAACCCAAACCACCACCCCAGCATAGCCTCAGAGCCTTTTGACGGCAAGAAATCTCAAAGCTCAAATTCTGAAGCTCATGGATGATCTTTTTTTTTTCCTTAATCAGCTCCAGACTAAATGAAATATGGAAAAAAACAAAAACTGAATCAAAATACAATTTTGAACATTAAAACCCAAAAGTGCAGGTGGGTGGATGAGTGGATGATTCACAAGTTAGATCTTTAACGAACAAAAAATTACAAAGAACTGGAATATATTTTTTCCAAAGGTTTGAGTTATAAATACCAACTGGAGAAATTCAAAGGCTCTGCAGACATCTGATTATTAAATCTAGTAAACAAGCATTTTTTTTTTTCCAGCACCATAACCAAACAAGTATAACAGTAAATACGCTAACATTTTTTTTCCCTTTGCAAAATGAGGATGGAAAAAAGTGCTTAAGCAGCTGGTGCCACCTTTGAGTCTAGGAGCAAGTTCCAAAGCCCCGTGGACCTCCAGCAGCTCAGCAGGTTCGGTGAGTTGGGGGTTATGATCTCATCGGTGATTCGATGTAGCTGCAAAAGTCAACCTGGATGCCAGTATGTGCAGAGTCACTGTATACCCACACATTTTTGATGGCAAATAACTTTTCTATGCCAGTTGTATCAAGTATTTTTAGGAGTTGTGGCACGGTGTACTATATTCAGTACACCTATATTTTTTTAAAGTTTAACAGAAACCCTGCTGGAGTTAAGTATCAATTGGCTTAAAATAGTGCAAGGTCTACAGAGCCAAAAAGGACAGATGGAAAACACTACACTTCTTTACAGCACACTACGATCTGAGCCTGACAAAGCAGCCTACTACGATAATTCTGTACAGCACAGTTTCAAATGCATGACAGTGTGTCCGAGAGTCAAGAAGGGATTTTCTGGATGCTGGCATCAACCTCTCCATCTCCTCCAGCTTGTGGTGGAACACAAGCGCCACAATTAAGCAAAAGAGAGGTGCTGCTATGAAGCTGTCCATCTCCAGGGGAACACACATTCAGAGAACATGTTGGACTGATGTTCTTTCATGCACAGATACAATATCTAGCCATACAACAAGATGGTGGGTTGTCACGAGGCCTTTTTTTTTTTTTTTTTATCCCATTTGGCAATAGACTAAACAGAGATGAAGTCTTTCCTGGCCTCCTCTACGTGCTAAGACTTCAGGCTAACAATGACAGCCAAGCACAATGCACTGGCTCACAGAGTTACTGTTCTTTCTCAAACACTCAAGCAGCTGCTGTTTATTGGTGACAGGTATATTGCAGCAGATATTTCTTTAACTTGCAGAACTGCTGCTTTTGATATTTTTCTGGGAAATGGTAAGAGCGGAAACCAAAAAAAGCAGGATAAAAATCTCATTCAGATGAAATCAAGTGTGAAGAGCAGGCTTTAGTAAGCCACAGATCCCCAAAATTACTTCAGTGACATTACTTTCTCTCAATTTAAATTGAAGACAGAAATATCAATTATAAAAAAATAAAAGGAATCAATTCATGAATAAGAAAACCTTAAAAAGAACTGTTCAATGCTGAATCTAGTCACGAGCAAACTGAGTAAAACACTTGTGAATGTTTTGTAGGCAGCATACCATACATACCTAGAGATGGACTTGAATATACACAACAGAGAAAAAAAAGCTTTATGCTAAAAGATTATTAAGAGCTATCTGGACAAAGTGAAAGTGCTCACCTCAATTTATCACAGAAAATGTTGTCCACATTCCAGAGAAAAAATCCCATTAAAAATACGGTTAAAGATGTATAGCCTAGACCTCTAAGCCATGGATATACCCTACAGAAAGAGAGAGAGATAATATCAAGCTTAGTTCAAGACGCTTTAAAGGCAGCTTGTAACATACATAAATACTATTACATACAAGCAAACTGCTTTATTTAGGAAAATATCTTTTTCCAAAGAAAAAAAATACTAACTTCTAATTTCATCTACTTCAGTATTGTATTTTACCTCCTCTGCTTCTCCTGAGTTAGCATTCTCTGAGATTGGTCTTTTAGAGGTTTCACTTCTCCATTACTAATTGTTCCCCTAAATACTTGTTGTGTTATGAAAGAGCACTACATGGGAAAACTGATGTTGTATAAAAGGTAAGAATTCATCAATCCGACATGTAATCTTTCAGTTAAAAATTAACCATGTTACCAATTAGGACTCTACCAAGAGAAGAGGCTCTTTTCCAATACAGGATATCCCTATAGTAGGGGACTCATTTAAATAAGGTCTTTCAAAGAAATGACTGTAGTCTTTTGTCAATGCAGACCACCATGATCAACAACTAACCAAATGAATGGTTGTAGAAAACAGTAATTTCATATTGTATTTTATCATCCAGTGTCACTGGCAATGAAAAAATGATAATTCCATTTTTAGGAAAAAAGTTCTGCGTAGGATATAAGAAACATACTGAAGAATCAGCTACAAGAAAGTGCATTATTAATAAACTCGCCCTCACTATCTGCATTCAAGTTGGACCACGGAATTGTCAGCGTCCTACATGGAAGCTGGTGGCATTTGCTCCTTTCCCAACAGTAAGTCCAAAAGAAAGCCCAATTCCAACCCCAAAAGGCTGCCATGAAATACCCTTCGAGTGATTTTTAAGCCTTGTAAACCCACAGCTAAGATTTTGCGTTAAAACCAAAATGCATTCCTGAGCTGCTTTTCCTCCATTGTGTTGTACAAAGTTATATTTCAGAGCTCTGAGCACTGGCAACCGAAATGTCCAGACAGATACCCCTTCTTCCACACAGCAAACTAACCAGATACAAGTTGCACATGTTAACAAGAAGTGTACTGCCAATATAAACTGGCAAAGTTGTTATTTGTTTAGTCTAATAAACGCATGGAGCACCATGTGGTACATGGCAGAGACCACACTGTAATATTCCCAACTCAGTGCTCTAGAGACACAAGCAAGCCCAGGACATGAAAAAGCACTAAATGGCATGTTATACATACTGGTAATTAGGTAATTATAGCTCAAATTGTTCAGGGAATAAATGGTGGTGTTTTGCGAAGGAATATGAGAGAGGCTGGCATCATTCATTAACAGGGAACATGCTTTGTGAACAAAGGACAACCTTTGCAAGTCATAATCTTGGGAACGAAGCAGAACCAAGAAAGATGAAAAGTTGGGGGAAACAGGCAAGAATGACAACAAATGGTGAGAACAGGAGGAGGTAGCAGCCCAAAAAGAATTACGTGTTGCTCTTTGAGATTTTTATGTTGAGCTCAGGGTGACTTCCAGCCCTGTACTAAGAAGTATAAGTGATAGAAAGTTAATACATATTAAGGAAATAAGATAGAAAAGCACAAACAGTAGTCGACATATAAGTTAAAACAGGCTTGCACAAGTGCTGGAACTATGAACAGAAAGACAAAAATGCATTTTAGCAATTCAGAGGAAGTAAATTCAAAAGTTTACTTGGGTTTGGCTTGTAGAGAAGAGAAAGGGCACCATCAGGTCAGCACAGCTTTTCTACCAGAACTTCTTTCCCCGTCCCAACTTTCTAACCACAATTTGCACCAATATAACTGAAGGGGGAAGTCAGTCTTTGTAGAGTGATGTTGCAATGAAGTGACCCCCCAGCTCTTTAAGAAAATATACCCCCAAATCCCTGAAACTGAAGGAAAAAGTAGGTAGAACTTCAGGGACAGACTTTGCTGGAGGAAAACAACGGATGGCACCCTGGGAGGATGGTGGTGTTATGGATAGTGACAGAAAACAATGAAATGGTTCAGAAATGATGAGAATGCACAAAAGTGGAATTTGCAGAACTGGAAGGACAGCAGGCCCGAGGGCTTGTCTACACAGACAGAAAGAAATTTAATCTAAATGACTAGAACTGTGCTAAATCCTTGTACAAGAACAAAATTGGAACGACTTGGACTTGATTTAACTTTGTTTCCGTTGGAAGTAAATTAAGGCAATATCACTTAAGATCTCTAGGTTAGGATTAAAATTTCCATGTTTACAGGTTTGAAAAGTATCTTTAAACAGATTGTTTCCACAGCGCAAGCAAATGCAATCAATTTTTTTCCTTCTTAATAGAAGTCTGTGAACATTTATGCTTGGTTTGTGGGGATTTCTTGGGGAAAGTCAAACTAAATTAACCGAAATTGCAATTGAAAGGTGATTCAACGTATCCACTTTAAATTCACATTTTTTGTTACATTTTTCCTTGTATTCTTGAACTGTTACATGTATAATTCAAAACAAAGTCTAACAAAAGGCATATTTAGCTTGAAGACATAATAGAGAGAAATTAGCAGTTTTTAAAGGCAATCCCAAAACTCATGAGAAAGCCAACTGTTCACAGGGGAGAGACAGGAAGGGGCAACCGACCGAGCCCCTGAGAGCTAAAGGAACATATTTATTCCAATACTGATTCAACTCCTTTTCCTTCAGTTTTATCCACCAACTTCATGCTCTGATGCTTCTCAATGTTTCTCAACATTTAACACCCTTTTGTTTGTTATAAGTATCTTTTAGTACAATTTCCATTATATACACCTAACTATACCTATTCAAAACTGTAGTGAAAACTATCATTTAAATTTTTGGTTTACTATCTTTTACATTTGAATTTTAGATACTTGAGTAGGAATGAGGAAAGGAAAACATTAACTGATGGTTCAGCTCTGCAGTCTCACTCTTACCTGTCTCCAAATATCAACAGTAGAGTTTGAACACTTGCAATATGCTTCACGCTTTATCCAGCTCTATGAAAACAAAAACTCCGCCCCCCTTCAAGTCCCAAGCTAACAGCTGAAGCCACTAGCAGAACACCTGGCAGTGAACGCTGATCACAAATGTGGAGATATCAGCTTTGTTTAATGATATCCCACTGGCTTCAAGAAAATTCAGGGAGGCAAGGCGTTTCTTTTTAACCAAGCAGAGCACATGAGCTAGCATTACGTACTTAGTTAAAGAAATTTCACCATTGCTCATTTCTTATGAGCCAAAAGAGACACAAATATTGTTATATCTTATAATGTTAAGTTAATAATAATGCATAATAATACTTACCATAATACTATATACACAGATCGTAGAACTATAATGGAAACTAGTGTTCCATACATGATCTGTAAATAAAAACAGAGATAAAATTCAGCAGTGGTATTCAAGAGACTTTATAAAGCACTACAGGAATAAAATTTTTTGAAGCCTCTGATTTTTAGTTCTTAGCCTCGAGAAAATAGTATCCTTGCTAAATTCCTCTCCAGGTCTTCCATAAAAGTTTCAAATAAAAATATGATTATAACCATGCTGTTTATGCAATTACAGGAAAAGTCAGTTGTGTAGAACCGCCGTCACATTTCTCTGAATCAGAAAGCAAGCACTAGATGGCGCTCAGTAAACATCCTGAAATCAAAATGGTGAGCAGCTCCTATTATTTCTTCTGTATCTGTACATTTTAACCCTGGGATGCATAAGCGTCAGCTGAAAACACTTTTGAAAGTTATACTTCCTTCACTAACATTTGATTAATATTTTTTTCAGAAAGCAAACACCTCAATAGAGCATGCATTATGCCCACACTGAGAACCAGCACGGAAGAAACTTTCCAGGAAGCATTTAAAATCAGCTATTCCAAATTGTTGGGATTCAATCTAAGTACACAGTGAAAAGGCTGCACGCTCTGACAAGTTCCATGAGCAAAATCTGGCTCACTGCAGGCTCGACGAAGTTGAATGTAACAGCCTGATTAAATAAAAAGGTCGATGTAATAATTTATTTTCTGCATCATGATCTTCAAATCATTCTTCATTTCTTTTTTCACAAGCTTAGGCTCCACATAACACCATCTCTAAGACATATAGAAGATATGCATATCCGAGATATATAGAAGAGAGGCAATGCAATTAGTCATGCCTGATGAGTGATGCAGAAGCCACTGCAGCAATAAGGATTTTCAGACACTAGTAACATCACTTTACTCCCCATGTTTTTATTCTGAACAGTCGTCTTCCTGCCAAAAGGCAGTTTGTTCTGAGCAGTCGTGCCCTGCTCTTTGACCCTCTCCAGTGACCCACGAGCCCCTTGCTATTTTTCTCTTGCCTGTTCCCTGACCTTCCTTTCTCATTTTTGCTTCTAGTTAACTTCCATTTAACTCTCCCTTGTTTTACATGAAACAGAAGAATGAGAAACCTTTGCTGTATATTTTTAAAAGCCACTAAACCTCACAGAGTAGTGGATTTACAAACTAGTGTCTTTACCATGTTCATTGACTTCCTCATCCCTTTCCTTATTTTAGACTATATTGTCTTCAAGGCAAGAAATACCTCGTGCTCTGCTGTAACTGGGGCATTCAGCTATTACCATCCCGCAAGGATAGGCATGAATCCAGTCATTTGACATAAAACAGATTGCTGTAACAACATGAAGTAAAACCACCCTCTCAGAAGTCCATAAAGGCAAATTTCCAAACTCGCTTTAGCTTTAAGGATGAGGTTAGTAGCACACACCGTATTATCAGTGCATATATACAGAACATGACAGAC
Organism: Chauna torquata; assembly: GCA_013399475.1. Lineage (NCBI taxonomy): Eukaryota > Metazoa > Chordata > Aves > Anseriformes > Anhimidae > Chauna > Chauna torquata. The sequence continues at coordinate 78,961 of VXAL01010896.1, read as the reverse complement.
AATGGAGCCCTTATGTTTGACAACAGGTAAAAGTAAGCTCAATATTGACTATGTAAAGTCATTCAGCACAGCAGCTCTTTATTTGCATTCATCAAGAGATCAAATAACTTCAATAACTAAACTACTGCGACTGTGTGTTCTGCTCTGTAGAGCTAAACAAAGCAAAACTATTTGAAAGGCCAATTAGTTCTGGCTTGTACTTTACACAAAACTGTAAGCTAATTCCAGTTCTCTTGCATGGGGTACAGCACACAAATGAGAAAAAGTCCTGCTAGACATGGCCAGAGTATTAAGTGCTGATCAGTTCCAACTCAAATTGGAGAAGGGACGTGCTGCTGGGACTGCTCATGTGCTAGGTGCTTCACATGCTGGTGCAATTCTTCCTCGCTGGGAGAGCTTTCCCTAAAAAGACTCCACCAAACGACAAATACAGACTAAATTTAAAAGCTGAATGCCATTTTACTCTATCAGCCTCATTTAAAAGAGCCTGCTTAGCTTTCCTAATCAAATCCAGTAATTTATTCTAAGAGAGGGAAGGCAAGGAGGAACAAACTTGTAGAAAGGCTCCTCAGTTCCACCTCATTTCCTTGCTGTTCTCTTCTCACCCATGATTTCCATTGTTAAAATGTTCTTCTGCAGCACAGATGCAGAAAAACCTACCCATAAAGTGAGAGACTTCTATCATATTGGTTAAGAGTATGACCATCTTCAAGCTTTTATCATTTAACTGATTTGCTCTCAGCCTCTTTGTACAAGGAGCTAAACAGCGCTAGATTACATCTGGAGAAACACAGCTTATAGCTAGCCAAAAGCCCAGGTAAAACACTGGCTAAAACCGCTATTTTTTGCAGCAGCTGCTAAAAGCAGGAAAAAGCAAAAGCTAGGAAAAGCTCTTTTTTTTGTTTGTTTGTCGAGCCACTGGTTCTGTATCTCCTAGCGAGTTGCTTAATGGCTTGTAAAAGAGGACAGTCTTAAGTCTTAATGGAGAGAGATGAGAGAGGGGAAAAAAAAAAAAAAAAAGAACCTTGCAGTGAATGAAGAAAAACTCGTCCATAGCTGACACTTCAATTTCTCGCCTTTTCTGCTCCCCCACACAAACAGGTCGTTAGCAGTAAAACACATTCGTGTTTAAAACCCTGTGGAAGACTGGAACAACAAATTGTTCTGCTCTGCATGCCCCAGTTGTCTTCACACTGAAGGCAAACATCGAGGAGGTGTTGCTGAGACATGCAGAGCCTGCAGCTGCATGTCTCACTACAGCCGTTTCTTACTGCACGTCTATAAACTGAGCTGTGTAACCTAGTTTATACTTTTGGGAGCAGTGTTTACTTTTATTCCTAAACCACCCACAGATTTACTGTTTTTAATCATGCCAAAATTTTGTCAGGTATTATCTGTCCACCCAAAGAAGGATAAAATACAAAGTAAAATAAGAAATATCTGTCGTACTCAAGTGTACTCAAATGTCTCAATTCCTTTAGTTCCCTTTGTTGCTGTTCTTTAACTAATATACCACTTCAGTGACACATGAAAACCCAGGCAAGTTTTGTGCAATTTTGCCTCACAGGGCCTTTAAATCGTAAGCCAAAGAACATACACTACAACTGAAACAAGAGGAAAACAGCAGAACCTTATCTTTTGTTATCACCAGACAGTTCCCTCTCTATAGCTTAAGATGCAAATAACGTTGCAGGTATTTCAGCTTCCAAACCCACATCTTTACAACGGGGAAAAACCCAAAGTCTTCCTGATACAGACAGTGTCACCTGGTAAGAAGGCCAAACACAAAGAACATGCTTCTAATTTACAAAAGGGAAGTAAGCATTTCGGCACTCAGTATTTGGCAGCATTTTTGAGATTACGTGGAGGCAGTTAAGCAAATCATACAGATTCATTCGTTACGCAAGTCAGAGGCAAGCTTGGTACTCCACACTAGGGGAAGTGTGCAAAACTGGTTCTTCATCTACTTTTCTAGTACAGAAAGCATCAAGAGCCCATTACTTCCACTTCTGTTTCTTCTGTTCCTGGCCTTCTGCCCATTCTTTGTTAATAAAGTCAATTTATCAGCCTCAAATATTAGTGAACACTTTGGGAGCCACACAGAGATTTTGGGTGCCTGGTGGCCACTACTTGTCTATTAATACACAAATCATCTATCAAAAAATAGTTAGCCTAAGTACTTGAAACCATATTTGAAACTCATGACAAAGAAAACAGTTCTACATGTTCTTGCATTTCTAGGAAAGAAATCTGAGCAGAGATAAAAAGGAAGGGCTATCCTCACAATGACACTGAAACACTTGCAACCCCGCATAGTTTTCTGGCTGTTTAACTCTACATGCTGCCCTGACAGCTCACAGCTGAGCTAACCCAGATTCACCTGGTTTGGTCTTGTTTAGACACATGTACATGATGGCTAAGTGACATACAAGTCACTGCTGCACGGTGCCCAGCAGCTCTCCAGAGCCTCTGGGACATGGTCTGCAGCAGTAAACTGAGCTTTTCTTGGGTTCCCCTTCAACGATTTGTAGAGCTGGTCCTTTGCAGAGTCTGAACATCTTTCCATGCTCCCTGAGCTGTTGTGCAGGCAGAGGTACACCAGCCACAATGAAAGCTGTACTCACTTTCTGGAAGCAAGGCTATGTAACTAAGAGTAAAGTTTCGCTCAAATTTGTTTTACACCTGGTCTTCAGCAGGACTATACCTAAGTACAAAAAGCTCTGTGGTGAAGACATGACCTGAAAAGGTCATTTTTAACAGACTGCTTGGCAACCTGAGAATGCAGAAAGTAAGAAACACGTTCCACTAAAAGGCACGATATATTAAGCCAAAAGGCTACAACTACCTGTTGCCTTAGCAGCAAGGACGACTCTGGAGAGCTACAGCACACTGAGTGTTGCCCGCAGATACTCCCCAAAATGGGGAGTCCTGTAAGTTTGAATCAGTTGTGCTCTCCTGCAACATATTCATGCAGTTTCAGGCTCCCATATGCAATTGAATATACAGGTTTCATACTATCCTAAGTCATTCCACTTCCCTCTTTGCATTTGTATGTTCAAAATACCACTGAAGACAATTTTACTCATTTAGGCAAATGAAATACCTTTTTATCTCACGCTCACTCTCCTTCTTACCTAAAGTCACCCTAACTGGTAAAGCCAATACATGTACTTTCCTTCCATCACTGTTGCAGAAAATTCACCGGTCATATTATTATGCTAGGATCAGCAAACACACCCAGGCACTCACTCCTCCTTCACTGATCTGTGCACAGTTCAGAACAAGAATAGTTGGTATTTGCCCATCACTGTGTTGTTCCATTTCGAATCATTCCAAATACTTCCCTGCTTGGTCCTCCAGGCCTCCCACTTCTCTCTTCACCCTCCTCTGTACTCAGTGATGTCTCTGAACTTTGTATCATCACAAGTATCTTCGGTTGGTGACTCTTTTTTTCCTGCTACAGGTCATTAAATAAAAACACTTCCACTACTGATCCTGAGGAAGTCCAGAGGGAGACTGCCTTTCATCATCTCCTTTAGTCATGTTCCACTAGTCATTCCCGTACCCTATTTGCAGTTCTCATACTGATCTACTTCTCCAGCTTGCTTAGTCTCTCATGGGAGAGCACATCCAACACTTTTGTAATGTCTGTACAAAAGATTTCTTTTTAACTGCATTTCCTAACGTAGAAAAAGCAGCTACCAAAAAAAACCCTATCAGGTTAGCCTGAACATTTCATCTAATTTTCTAATTACCTTTTAATTTTCTCTGTTAAAATTTTTCTTCAAACTCTTGCAGCAGATGACTGTGCAAATAAAATAGGCTTTTAGATTTATTTCATTATTCACATAACTTGGCCCGCTAGCTAAATGAGGTTTTTGAACACTTCAGATGTACGGCCAGCATATGGTATGTAGCAAGTAAATAAATCAGGGTGGAAAACAATGCTGTGCAGACGGCAGCTTTTAGGCCATATCATATTCGAAAGAAGGCCACCTGTAAGATGAGTCTAAAAATTTAACTGTCCTGGTCATTTCTTCTCTTTACAGGGCTGTCTTATATTTGTCTGTCTATGGATGACTCCACATCAGCAGCCAATCTTCCCCTACCCCTTTCCTCCTATAAGCACAAATAGGCATGTGGTAAACAGGGATGAGAAACTAATCCCATTTAACACTAATTCTGAAAAGCTTTAACCTGTTCTGTTCCCCAGCAAAATTCCCCATCAGATAGTAAATTTGTTTGCCAGATGGGAAAGACGAGAAAGGCCATAGCTGTTTCCTTTGACAACGATGCTGGCTTAAGAAAGACTATAAAACTGGAACCTATCCCTGTTTAGCACCGTGGAAATTAGGTAACAACAGTGCTTTAGCCAAAGAGATTTTGACATAAGCAAGCCAGTACAAGCTTGTAAAGACTAGTGCTATCTTTTGTTTTATTAACTGATGAAACTGCAAAAATCAGACCAGTTGTCAGGCAGGCAAGTGTTTTCCCCTTCTAACAATGCGCAGCATCCAACTGACCAAAATGTGCATCTCACTCCTCCTGTGGCTGAAGCACCGAGACCCTTACAGACCTGAAATACCTGAATAGAGAAAAAGAAGCTGGTCTCTGTTGCCAATGTGCCATGAATAATAAACTGATATCTCCTTTAGGCCCTGCTGGCAATATGTAATTTATGAGCCCAAGCTGGGAAGGAAAGTGGAGAGCAATTCACTGGAAAGTGAGGCTCGGATCCTGGCTACTAAATATAATACAATCCTTTTCCATTCTTGTTGCTCTCCTTTTATGGAAAAAACACACTGTAGCAATGAACAATAATATAAAGCTGTCCAGGTAGTTATTCCCCTTTTTGCAAGGCTGACAAATGATGATGATCACAAATACCTAGAGGAATCAAGTGCTGTTTTATGTCCTAATGCTGCTTTCCAATACAGCTAGGGACTGAGATCACAAGTTAAACTGTCACTGCATGAATATCTTACTTCAAGTTTATGCAACCCATTCAGTTGGAAAATACTTACGGAAATTATATAGGACAAATATTAAGAAAATAACCTTGCTTAGCTGTGCAGTCAGAAAAATGTTTCCTCTGGATTTACAACATATTTGGCAAAGATTATGAAAAAACAAGCACAGTACTTAGACGTTTGGTACTTGGCCATAACTGTGTTTTCCATAAAAATCAATTTGGAAAGAGTTGTTGTAAAAAGTCCAGCACTTTATGGGCCTAAATCTTTCCTACATTGATTCCTTATGTATAAATTATAACAGGGAATTCATATTCAGAACCTAAGAGAAACCAGACGCAAAATATTAACAGTTTGGGGCAACAAGTCAAAGTTTCCCTACTTCTCTCTTTCCAGACAAGCCAAAATATTTATCATCTTAATATCTGTCACTTGGAACAACACCAATGTGAATGCCTCAAACTGGGCTACAGTGAAGCTATGCTATACTTATTGCAATAAATACAGGTTGAGTAGATAATCAAAGAAATAAATCAGTCCAACGTCAGTAGTCAGTTCCGCCATTGTTGTTAACAAAATTATTTTAAGTCACTTCGTTCAAAACCAGTTACAACGAGCTCAGTAAAAGTATCAGAAATTGCCATTTTCACCTTGGCTAATGTCTTCCTGCCAAAAACGTAAGCAGGAGGGGGAAATGGAATTTCATAAACTTGATCAAAAAACCTTGCAAGTTTCTCTTTTTTATCTATAGGCAGAGTAACAATTATTGTTTCTAGGAGAGATTATTTGGAGCAGCTGAGAATTTATTTTATTCATCAGCGCTCTACTAACCCACCAACAGGAAGCATATGTCATTTTTACGACCGCTGATGCAGCAGGCACATTTTGACAAGTGACAGCACGACCAGTTTCAGAAATTAAGGCTTTAAACCTCTGTCCCGCAAAGAGCTGTGCTTTCGCTTGGCAATTTTTCAGCTGTTATCCCTAATGAAAAAGTCATAACAGGGGGAAAGCTACTCTTGGCATAGATAAGCAAGCATGACTTCTAACCTCCTGTGAACAGGCAAGCGATGCAAATCCTATTCCCACAGGCAGTGGATGCACGTTAATACTGCCGGACAGCGTTGCTACAAAAGAACCTGTACCAAATGTGTCATTAAGCCTGTATGGCCATAACAACAAGCCTGCCACATAACCCTGTAAGACATTCTCTGTTTAAATTCAGCTTGAATTTATACAAAGTAAAATTGAATAGTTAAAAAAAAAAAAAAAAAGATATATAAAAAGGGAGAGCAGAACATGAGGTTAAGTCGCTCAAGCCATGTTATGATGTCAGGTCATAGTTTCACAGCAGCCACTAATGTAATAAAGCAGACGAGGACTCATTAAGGCCTTCCTCTTGTTACACTTGCCACTGATGAAAAAACACTCAGATTATTAGGTCAAATACTAAAACAACACACAATAAACCACTCCAGTTTTTCCGGTCACCAAGTAACAGGATGGCAATGTGACAGGCTGCAGTACTGCTTAAAGCAAAAGTGAAAGGCAAATTGTGTTTGTCTTCCATCCTTCATTCCACCTACAGCATCCTATAAAACATTCCACTAAAACAGCATAGTTTAAACAAGATCAGCTTCTCCAACAGAGCAAGATTTACCTGATGGAATACAGGTTCCTTCAAATTTAAGTAAACCTGCAAAGATTAAAAAGAGATAAATAATTTGCAAGAGAAAACAATCATAACATTATTAATTTAAACATTGCCAAGACTTGTTCTGTTAGAACAAAGACAAGTGCCTATCCATATACCATTATAGTTGATTAAACATTTGAAGTTTCCTCTGGCAAAAACTGAGGGTTCTTTAACAGATTTTAACTGCGGAATTATTTTAAATTTAGAAGCACAAATAGAGACATTAACATCTAAAACCTCCTCGTTTAATAGAATTGCAACACGTACAAGAACAATTAAAATGCAGAAATTACCAGACACATTCTGGATACGCATTGCAAGAAGAAAATGTACTCTGCTTTGATTTGCTATTATTAATGCTTTTGAAAGTAACATTTCAATTCATTTTACAAAAAGTCAGTAGTTTATACAGTCCTATTCTTCACGCAGTTCATTTAAGTTCTGCTTTTGAAGAGAGAAGGGCACTGCACCTTAGGCATAACATGCCACAAGTGTAAAAAGGAANAAGAAAAACCAGCCAACCAAACAAAAAAACACCCTTTAGGAGGCACAGAAGAGAAGTCTTTTGAAGGCAGAAGACCTATAATACTACTTTGTTAAAAAAAAGTTTATCAATAAAAATAATGAAGGAGATTCCATCTGTGGCTGACAGCCAGTACAAAACTAATTCTGTTTACACAGAGAGCATGCTACATTGAGAAAGGGAATCAAGTTAGCCATGACACAGTTTAAATTGTTCTAATTTTTTAAACAGCCAGGTTCCTTTCTCATTCTGGCTGCTGTTTTAAAACACCAGTCAATACACATGACTTTGTATCGCAGTTCACATTTTGCAGCCTGTTGAACAGGATTATTCTTGTTTCTGTCAACACATTAAGGTAGGGCCCAGATGGAGAATACAGCTTGTCCAGGGTCTCATAACAAGCCACAGTCAGAGGGGACTGTTTTCCTCACATTCCTATTCTAGCAACTGGATTACTGTGTTTCTTCTTCTTCATTTATTCTGTATAGTGGTTTAGATAGAAAGGTTTCAGACTTCTCAGGCCAGCACATAATTTTCCCTCTGAAAGAACAATTTGTCCTTCTTGACTGGAACTGGGAGAGATTCAGGACTGCTTGTGTAACATTCCTTCACTGGCAGGAAACTGTCAACATACAGGTGAAAATGTGGTATTAGAAAAAGTTACTTACTATGCTGACTACGACGCTGTATGTTATTAACAAGAAAAGTAGTGGATAATTGACTGTGTTCTTGTACTTGAAACATTCATACCTGGAACAGAACATAAAGGAGAGTGATAACATTCACCACTTACCATGTAAAGGATGTAGTTTTCAAGGTATATTATCACAAAATTTGTGAGAAAATTGATCCAAATGAGTCTTAGGCCCTTCAAGAAATTGTAGCTGCTCCAATAAAGATGTGTCGTTTTAATGTAAAAAGCCCACACTTCTACCAATAAATGTTTTTCAAAAGTCTATTGCAAAAAAAACAGTAAGTTTATGCATATACAAAAAATAAGCCAGTCAGTGGAAAGAAATTGGGAAGCAGAAGCGTTTTTTCAAGGTGCTTAAAGGGTGATAATGGATGACAAATTAGGAATGAGTTTAAAATGCAATACAGCTGCCAAAACACATTACATCTGTGAGCTAAAGTCAGTGTGGGAAAGGGACTGCCTTACAAAACAGTGAACTCTAGAGATCTGTTAAAACGCAGATTGTTTACGGCTTCTCTACAGTCACAGTGCAGTAAACTTGCTAGGTTGGGTACTGGTAGAAGTGGAAAGTAAAGACAGCGAATCGGTCCCAGTATTAATTAAAATTAGCTTCACAATCTCTATGCTGCACTTCAGTCACAGCTGTGGTGGAATTACCACACACATCCCAGACTAAAACTTCATCAGAAAAAAAAAATGAAGGGAAAAAAAACAGCAAAATCATTTTGCGCTTCTCACAGTCACAAAATAATTAGGACTAGAGGAAGTTGTCTGTGTATAGCTACAAGTGACGTCTGCCTACTTTACTATTAGTTCGTAAGCTTTTAGAAACAGACACCATCGTGGATGAATAAAAGGAAACAAAAAAATGTGTAAGAATATCTGGAAAAAAAATCTACAAGACAGCACAATGCGTTACATTACAAAATGGATTGCCAAAGTAATTGCACAGCTTGAGAGTCACTAGGACTGAATGATGTATGAGGGCATGTCCTGTGCGGAACCACCCCACCACCTACCTTCAGGAAAACCATCATGATTATTAAAGGCCTCCTAAACTAAACATTAGCTCATTCTTCAGAGCATTTTAATTACTACCAAGCATACATAGCATCTTATTAGAGCTAGAAATGCAGTAACAGACCTCAATGCTTTTGAAGATGATAGAGCAACCACTGCACAAAATAAGCATGATTATTTTTTTCAAACACTTTTTTAAAGCCTCTTCTCATCCTTTCCTCAATCACATTTAAATCAGACAAAATAAATGCAAAGGCAATTTCAAGGAGATAGGGAGCTACAATGGAAATATTTCCGCTAACAGAGGCATTATTATTCTGGTCCTGAGTCTGCACAAATCATACTAATGTATGAATCACAAACTGATGGTAATTTCCACAGATGTAGGTTTAGCCCTGTAGCATCCCACCTCCACTGCAAGCTACCAGTAATCTTCACCACAAATATTCCAATTTGCTACAGTTGAATATTTGATCACATGTTCAAAAGCAGAAAGACAATTATTTTCTGTCTTGAACAGGTTGTTTTATCCTTTGGATTTTCCAAGTGACAGAACAAACTGTGTCAAAACCAGGCCTTGCAGCAACAGGCAAGAAAGATAACTTACTGTGTATTTACAGTCACCAAATGCTACATTGTTCCTGAAATTAAATGGTAGAAAACATCCTGGCATGGTATTATAAAGTCACAAATGTTCCAAGACACTTTCCACAAAATATGCACTCAACTCTTCATAAAATCTTTTTCCTTTAATTTTCCAGATGAGTGAAAAGCAGGTTTAACCAGAAATCTGAAATTCGCATTTGGAATCAGATTGCATCATAGAAACCTTGCTCCAATAAATTAGCATGTTGATAATTTGGTAGGCATTACTGAAGTGATTTTATTATGTCAGCTCTGAGCTCTGGTTGTATGCAACACAACTCTTTAACGAGAGTGATTAGTAATAAAAAAAAAAAACACACTGGTAAAACAGCTCTAAATCAGCAAAAACTAGGACTAAAGCCAGCCTGGTACTCTAATGGCCAAGTCACAATGCTGTACTGCTGGCAAAATTGAGATCTCATTGAAATCAATAGACACTTCAGTGTCAGCCTCACCATACACCAGATTGGGCTTCGCATATTCTATATTACAAAAGTTAGTATTTTAAAAATATTCAGAAAAAAAACATTTAACAAATACTTACAGGCAGTAGACAAACACACAACAACTGTATATCATTGGCAGCTCATCCAACAGCTACAAAAAGCAGAGACATCAAAACATGAAAACTACTTTTAACTGACACGCCAGTGCAAGTTCATTAAGGACAGAGAAGTCTTAAGAAAACAGGAGTTTTTAAAGTCATTTTGACATCCACCTTCTCAGTACCTCAGTATGCAGCAGTGTCAAATCCTATTCAAATACTGAAATTTTGCTGCATTAATAAGCTTATTACACCAAATCTTTTGAATATTACATTTGAGAAAAACCCGTGCCTAAAAAGAATCATGCCATTTTTCACTATTCATACCTCTTTAAACATTTACGAGAATGAGTTCTTTCAGAAGTCAGATTGAACACGACCACACCATTTACAGCCTGCCCAATGCAGTCAGTCGCATTTTCTTACTTCTATACAAGCTTCACAGAGAAACTGAAATAGTGTCATTCTTCCATAACGTAAAATAGAAGTTCAGCCCATTAGGAAGCACCTTGTAATGTGTTTGAATGTTTACTTCCTAATTTTGGAAATTTCTTAGATTGTTTTAATTCAGAGACAGGGCTTTTTTTTTTTTTGGTTGTTTGTTTTTCACTTTGTGACTGCCAAATAATGTCTTCTTTTAAATCATTTTTATAGTTTTGAGATCAGTGTGTTATAGCTAAAACAGTTATTTCTCCAGGAACTCTCCACCTCAGTTTAGATGGAATTAAAACAGTAATCACCAGAGAGGTGATTTCTCATGAACAGGTACACATACACTCAAAATCGTCACATATTTATCCTGGGGGAGAACAAAAAACTTCATAGCATCATTTTTTTCTAAAACTTTCTCAAAGAACATTAACTATATTACGAGCAGAAATTTGTTAACTGACTTCCCTACAAAGGACTGAAAATCATGAAAATGCAAAAGCACACAAACGGATCAGTGAAGATCCACTGCCTCTGATTTCTAATACATCCAGCAGATGTTAATACTGAGACACCCGAGAACTGTTACTCCCTCACCATGACTGACTCTTTCCTAAGAAAATCAAGGACAGGATGCAAAGAGATTTTGATCTTTTTCCTCCATCACACTGGAAGTTGATGAGCGTTTGTACAGAAACTCCCTTCCCAGTACTGGTACAGGGTACTTAACAAGTTCAAAATCAATGATTTTCTGAATAATGAGACACATTAAGAGCAATACCAGCTTACACAAAACCTTTCATAAAGCCTGCCTGATTCTGCTGCGTTTAGGAGCATCGGTTTAACTGCATAAGCAAAAACTTTCTTTTAGTTTTGAACATTCATATTGAAAAAAGTAAGCTAGTTCATTACAGAAGCAGAGAGATGAATTATTCGGAGCTTGAACTATTAGCTTTTCTTGGGTTTAGTCATAGAAACTTCAGAAAATATTTCACAATACAGCTAAACAGATCCAATGACTAGCCGCCACTGCAAGGGCAGGTCTTACTTCCTCACCCACACCCCCACTGCTTCTCTTGAGCTCGCAGTCTTGCTCGTCTGACCCACGCTGAGCCACTTCCAATGGGTGACCCAGTACACACCTTAACCTTGTAGAAAAAAGGGGTTTAAATCCCTGAATCTGTGCATTTTACAGTCAGGAACTGCAATAGGTAGCACAAAGAAAGTATCGGGAAGACAGACAGCAGATGAAGCTAGCAGGCATGTTAGGTGGCACTTCGCCATCAGATTACTTCATTTATGTTGTGATGCTTTAGAGAGGAAAAACAGAGGCAACAGCTGAATTCGGCTTTATACTAATAGCTATTATTTAGAAGTTCAGCGATATTCTTACTGAGTCTGATAGGAATTAGCTACAGGATTAACTCATGCAGCTTGTTAAGAATGTGAGTGATTTAAGGTCTCGAAACAGCGGGCAAAAAGAATATGAAATACAATATAGCAAATGTTTTCAAATTTGGACAGCTGTGCACACTCCAAAGTTCATACACTGGCAGTTTCTCAGGGACTTAACAGCTACAGCAAAGACAGTCCTAAAAAATCCTAGTCAGAATTTGCTTGCAGAAGACAATGGCTTCTCTATCAAAAGGAATTCATCCTTCCAGAAATCTTGTCATCAGTATGTCTGAACGTAGAAGAAACCTGTATAGAAGGAAACTTGGTGTACTGATTTAGCTGGTTAAATAAGCATTTTGGATCCCTTAAGCCACAATCAAGCAATATTCCCACAAAAATAGAGAAAAAAAGGTGATCGCTTCAGAAAAAAATATTCTCAGCAACCGCTTTCAAGAACAGAAGCTTTCACAATTCTCTTAATTAAGCTATCTGTACATTGAACATTTACAATATTAAGACTGTGAAACAAACGTCAAGAAATTCTCTTCAAACAGCTGTCAGTGCTGACTTTGAATCATAACAAGAGATAAAGTGAACGAGGAAAGATTATTTACTGGTTGAAATATTTCCTCCATGGTGATTCATCAGTTAGTAATCAGAATATTATGGGCCACTTGCAGATTTAGCTTGGCTGCCAAAATAATAAGTATACTTTATCTCACACAAAGCCTTTTACTCCAGTGGGAAAAATGATGCAAGACATTGCTGCTCCCCTCTAATCTGCTTCTGTCCATCCTTTATGTACCACAGTTCATAGGACCCTTAGTTGTTCTGAAGCAACACCAGAACCATGTGGGAAGCCTCTACATACAAAAAAAAACCAACACATAAGAATGTTTTAAGCCTGGATCATTTTAATGATCCGCGGGTTCGGTGTGGCTTTGCTCACCTGCATCAGTACAAGAAAGAGGATGTGAAATACTGGCAGGGTGAGGAACACGTAGCTGAGGGAAGAGAGATGAACAGGTAGAAGCTTTCCCACTGAGGTGCGATTTAGCTATATTCTCTTCTAGTTAGGATGGAGTGGAGACACGGATCTAGAAAGAACTTTTTCATGCCAAAAAAAGAGCATCAGATACTGTTACATGGTGGCAACAGAATGCTCCACTGAGGCTGATCCTCTCCAGCACATGCTAGAGACATGAAACTCAGCACCATGGAGGCAAACGTCACTACAGATTGTAATTTGGCTCAAGTTCAAGACACTTAACTTTTGGTGTCTACACATGAGTGTCTCAGGTCCCATTATGACCAACAGAAGTCCAGGACTTGATTCAGCTGCCAAGGCATAGGTGCTAATGCTATCTGCGATGCTCCTGGGTCTCCAGTACACCCACTCAAGACTGGCAGATGTGACATGGGGTCTAAGGGACCTGCACCTTTGTGGGATGGCAGCTGGAGGCCAGACAGAACACTCACATGGTCTAAAATGACACTGAGCACACCTCTGTGTGCAGTTTTGGGCACCACAGGATAAGAAAGACATGAAACTACTAGTGAGTGTCCAAAGGAGGGCTATGAAGATGGTGAAGGGTCTAGAGGGGAGGACATACGAGGAGTGGCTGAGGTCCCTTGGTTTGTTCAGCCCAGAGAAGAGGAGATGAGGCCTCATGGCGGCCTGCAGCTTCCTCACGAGGGGAGCGGAGGGGCAGGCGCTGATCTCTGCTCTCTGGTGACAGCGACAGGACCCGAGGGAACGGCATGGAGCTGTGACAGGGGATGGTCAGGCTGGGTGTTAGGAAAAGGTTCTTCACCGAGAGGGTGGTCGGGCACTGGAGCAGCCTGCCCAGGGCAGTGGTCACAGCACCGAGCCTGCTGGAGTTCAAGAAGCGTTTGGACACTGCTCTCAGACACAGGGTCTGATTTTTGGGTGGTGCTGTGTGGAGCCAGGAGTTGGACTTCATGATCCTTGTGGGTCCCTTCCAACTTGGGATGTTCTAGGATTCTATGATTTGTTTAGGTAAACTGATATTATTCAAGTTAAGACTGCCAGTGTAGCCTGGAGAACGATTCAGTCCAGCTGACTGGTTCCCTAAACTCCACTGACTTAAATGTACTTCCACTGATTATGGTGGGAACACAGATATCTAGCACATGCTTTTATACATAGGTTTCTTAATTTTGAACTGACTCCCACTTCATCCTTTCTTTGATTCAAAGATGAATTTCCTTAATCTTCTGAGGCCTAGAACAGGACAAGATACCTCATGTCCCTTTAGAAAATGGATATCAGAAACGAATTCTTATGCCCAGTAATTTATTGCTGAATATCTTCTGCTTGAGAATAAGAGAGAGAGGGAGACTCAACTATCGCTACTCAGAAGATACTGACTTCAGTATTCATGCTACAGGCACATCTAGATTGACAGAAAACATAATAGAAAGCATTAAGATAAGAAAAAGGATACAATGAATAACAATAGTCCATACTGCTTGCTATTAAACCGCAGCTGTAGGAATTTTAAAGTAACAGCACGAGTAAGAAGTTAGTATGATTTCCCAATAATAAAGTGTCTTCTACCAAAGCAAGCAATTGATTAGAGCTCTTATTTTAGGAATATACACTAGTGTATATACCTGTACATCTATTGGTGGAAAACACTTAATGAAATAAGATCGTGCAAATTTTTTGCTGAAGAGTCAGGTACAATGACACCTAAGGTAGATTAACTCCTGTTATACAAGTTTCATCTAGTCAAGAAATGGCAATATGACTATATACTGAGACACACAGTGATTCACAGCCACTTATCAATACTCACCTGCATTTCATACTTCAGGGTCATGTGGAAGCACCAAGATCCCAATCCCACAGCTGAAAACAAACCAAAACCATGGTCAGAACACAAGTCCATGTAAAATCCCAGGTGCACTAACTTAAACACACAAAATTTATCGGAAAAAAAAAATTTAACCACCTGCATCCTACTTCAGGGACACAAACCCAATTTCCCATGGCTGCCTACTTTATTACTTGTCACCAGTGATGTCCTTGGATTTTTTTTGGAGGGTGGTGTTGCGGAGGTTTCCCTGTCCCTGTCTGCTACGAACTGGTGTGATCTCACCTGAGAGTACGAGTGGAGGGAACCAAGAATGAATGGAGTATTTTTGCTCTACCTCTCTCTTTCTTTTTTTTTCAGTACATTAAGATTTATCTGTCTCAATCCTTCTATAATGCAAAGCATCACACAAATGTAGTAGTCCTGAAAGTCTGTGATATTTCTGCTTCTTGTCCAGTTTTAAAAGGTATATTTTACAAGCAGCTTTTGCTCAGCTACAGAGGCAGAACTGAATTGTTACTAGAACTCAGAGAATCAGAAATTCAAGGTATGCAAACAAAACCCACGCAGTATGGATTCATTTTGTGAAATGAGATCACCATTTCCAAGCTTTCTTCTTGGAAGCTCATCCTTCTACATGATGCATTTTATTTGAAATACTTTAAACTCTGAATTTACTTCTGAATTCATGAGATGTATACTTTGCCTATACAGAGGTTTGGTTTTTTTTTTCAGTTAGACGAAGACAATGTGTCTTGTAACCTAGATTTCACTATTTACAGCAAAGTTGGTAGAGTATTTAATGTAGCATTCACTACCTTGGAATGTGAACAATTAAATACTCTCATTAAGCACCAGCTTATTTCTATTTTTGGAAGACTAAGTATATTAATGTGATGTCTTGTCTTCCTTCAAGAAATTATGCTTTACCTCAGACTAATTTCAGAGAAAGCCAAGTACTTTGCACTGAGTCCTTGATCACTGGGCAGTGCTGCTGTGCTCTGATGCAAGAGTACAACCTTCTCCACACAACAGCTAGACTTCACTGATGCATAAACAGAGCACTGTCTAACAAACAGCGCGTTTTGTAAAGGATTCCCAAGACAGTTGATAGACACGTCTGGAGATGTTTCTTTAGATGCTTTTAGACTAGAATTGTGATCATACGAACTCATCAAAAATATCAAAGCGTACAACTTACTGAAACATAAAACTGTAGTACAGCTACACTTAAACATATTGCCAAATACTTTAATGACATTAATTCTCTGCAAAAATTAAGCATAGCTGTCTACCAGTGCGTACAATAACCACATGCGCTCTAACTTACAAAGAACTTCTGATTAAATTGTTCTGCTTTCGAAAAATCTTCCAAACAATAAGCAATGACTGTTTTTTGCACCTTCATTAGGATTTTAATGAGAAATTCTCATAGCTATATTTCTATGTACACAGAAAAGATCATGACTATTATTCTTTCTGAAAAAAGAAAAAACACATTAAGATCATCGTTAAAACAGTACCACCCATTATCCTGGCTGTCATGGTGATTTCAACATCTTCAAGATACAATCCCTTACAATTATAACATCTGTAATTTTCAAATATGGACAAAGTCATTGCATAAGAAATTGCAACTCATTTTAAATTAACAAAATATCTTGTTAGGTTTCTTTTTGTTGTCGTTATTTTTTACTGTTATTGGGGCTATAAATCTCAGCAATCTGTTACTAAACACACTCTTCCCTCCTACATGATTAGAAGCAGCTATTTCTAGATTATTTTTCCTCTCCAGTCTTTGTAAAAATCACGAATGCTGCAGATACTAGTGTTTCAGGTCATTAATCCCAGGACTACAATTCATTTCTAAAAATAGTTAATCAAAAAACTTGCTTCTGTGTAGTGTTCACATTGAGTTTCTTCTTTGATTATGGAAGTGTACTACGCATTGGAGATCTATGCTTTATCTACAAAATAAATATCTGAAACAAGGAAAGTTTCCATGGAATCATCATATCGTCCTTCCTAAAATAAAAACTTCCACTGGAAATGGCTGTAATACTGCTTGCTACAGTCTTGATGGAGCTCAGGAACAGGATCAATCCCGTTTAAGTGCATTCAGCAGAAAACACAAGGTGTTACATGGCTAGACACTGGTTGTTCACCAGGCGACGCTCTCCTTCTCCAGACTGCATTAACAGCATTTCCTCGAACACCGCTGTAACTACGCACAAAAGCATCTTTTTGAAGAGATGGTTTAAATGACGTCTAAAGAATGAAATGTGATTCTTCGCTTATCCCATTTACGCCTGCTTATTGCGGAAGGATAACAAACTCTTGATTTTCTACCTCTGGATTATCTGATGGCTTAACACAGAACTCTGCTAAAAGCTTCGTGAATCTGTTCAAAATTTAAAAAGAAGGAAACTGCATTAAGAGATGATGAAACAAACTAGCAGCTGAAGCACGTCATACTCTGCTTCACTGACATCACTGTGCAACTTCTAAGCTTCAGCAGAAGGGAACTAGTATCTAAAACTGCATACACAGGGCCAACAGCTGTGCTAGTCAGAGTTGCTGTTTCGTGGCTTAATGTAGGGTTAGTGTTAGGTGCTGAAAATTTTGCAAAGTAAAAAGAAGAAACATCTATAACATGCCAAGTATTGCAAGAAAATCTTTGTTTCCTCTGCTATGCTGAGAGCACATCACCTCTTTCCATCACACTTACAGCAGAACGCAAACTTACAAGGGGCTTGACATATATTTCTCTCCAATAAATAGTGGATTAATACTTAAGCTCAGATGTCTTTAGCTTCTACACGCAGTTCTACAGGAACGCAGCTATCAGTAGATGTACTTGTTATCACATAATAACTTCAGGATCAAGGCATTTCTAGGGAATATTTGCTTCACAGAAACCACTGTTGCAATGAGGTGTTCTACGAGCTTTGTAATTTTCAGAATACAAGTGAACACGACCACAGCAATTACATCAGTTTTCAGTAGAAGCAACTTCCCCATACACAGCCACTGACAAGGTGAGCAATAGATTTGCTCCTTATCTTGCAAGCAGAGGTTACCATTTTCATTTCCTTTTGTCTCCTTTTGGAAAGGAGCTTAACTCACTAAAAACTGGGTATCAGTTGGGAAGTTTAACACCATCTGAGGCAATACCATTTCCTCTACAGCTACTGTAACTCACTTCTCATAGACACTACAAGTCACTCACCATTTTTACATTGACGAACCACTCAAGTTATGGGGGATATATGTAAATGATGTATTATGCACAGAAAACAAACTACGCCGCAATATTTTTATGTGGTATTATGAGCTCAGAATAGCACCCGAAAGGACTGGAAATGCAAGGTCAGATTAGCTGTTACGTGTAGACTAACGTGGTCTTTTTGTGTCCTGCAGCAAACACAACAGGTGGTTACTGTAACGTGTGACAGGGATGATGTAAATGCAGCGCATCTTTACATTTTACTTCACACACACTTACTTCACTGTGCTCCAAACACCATCAAAGATTTCAAGGCAATATCCATGCTAGAAATAATTTGACATTATACGTGAGAACCGACTCCATACATGTACCATATAAACTCTCAGGATCTGAATCTTAGAGGGACCTAAATAAATACTCCCAACGAATTTTTCAATAGCTTGACAAAAAATTAGAGTTGTCGCATAATCAGTAGTAATTCATTTTGATATAAGACTATTCATCAGCATTCAGATTTTTCTTTTTTTTTTTCCTTGGCATAAACCTAAAGCCTTTATAGCAAAAGCAATTTATTAGGATTTCATAGATGCGGTATGAATTTAAACTGTACAGGTCCTATACAGAAACACTGTAAAGTGTGGGATGGAAGTTAGCTCCAGATGCAAATACCTTTATTTAAGTATCTACACATGTACTAGGTATCAAAGCTTCCACTACAGAGAATGGCATTATAGGAGTGATTCAGCTGGCCAATTATCAGGGGCTACTGTAGGATGAGCCAAATGACTCTCTAGGCTTTATTGATGTAATGGGAGAGAGACCCCTCTGCACAGGTAGGCACGTTTAGCTGTTTGAATCTGGAGCTGATCCCAAATACAGTTTCTTAAAATGACAGAACTGAACTAAAGATGAACAACAACAACATACTGCATCATAAACAGTCAAAGAACGAAACAAGATGAAAAAGTAGAATGAAATGAATTATTTTTATTGAATTATTTTGTTTTGTACACTTAATCATGCTTTCCCTCCACTGCCTGAGAGACAGGAGTGACCTTGGTTACTCCCAGAGTACAGCTCTATAAGCGAGCTTGAGCACGGCTGGGATTGTTCCCAGACACTATAATGCAACTGCCTGTGCTAGTGATTTGTTAGAACATTGTTCAAATGACTCTGCCCTGTTCCCACTAGCACTTTCCCTGAGCAGCTCCCGGGCACAGTCCAACAGTCAAAGGAGCTCAGAGCCTGTGCCCAACAGGGAATTTGTATGCAGTCACCTTGTTTTGGAGACTAAGATGAGCAGACACGGGCCGCTCCACACTACTTGGCTTCAGCACTCAGGAATGTTCCCGAGCACATCTGATTTACGAACATCGATACGGCCCATGCATCTTCTGTTTGGCTCTTAGGTAAAAATAAGGGAATTAATTTGGGGTGAAGGGCTTCTAACAACTATTTTTGCAGATACAGTTTCATTGGAAACAATAAATAAATACGTACATATTTAAATCAAGACCATTCTAGAATACAAACCATTTGGGAATCACACTTCCCCATAGGAAGAAAACGTCATATAGTAGAACTTGATAAAACACTGCAGAATCAAAATGCAAAATATTTGCATATTATTTGAGGTAGTGACAGTCTGATTCATTCTACCAGCTTCATGAGACGCAAAATGCTAAAGTAATTGCTTAAGATTATTCTTCATAATTTTAGGTTGATTATTTTAAATAGTTCTCCAAAGCTTAAAAATCTTATCCAGTTTCTCTTGAGTTCATTGACAATATGCCCTTTGAGATGAAGTGCCGCAGAAATGAGGGCTGAGAACAGTGTGCTGTATCTCAAAGAACTTGCTGAAAAGTGCAGCTCAGTCTTGGCACCAGTATGAACAAGGAACTTATTTAAATAGTTATTTAAATCCCCCTTCTTGTCCTGCCAACTTGGGATCTTAGCATATATGCAAAATGACCAGTGCTCCCCTAATTCAATATGCACTCGGTTTGAAGAGGAAATAGATGTCAACAACAGAAATTATAAGGTATAAAGTGAAGCCCTGAACACGGCGTGATAAAACAGAAAGGAACTGACAATCACCTAAAAGTCTGGAAGCACCCAAATGAAACAGCTGATTTGGATCACAACAACATCTAGAAACGACACTTCTTATGTTCTCAAATGCTAACAGATTTAATTTCCGTGTCCGCTTTGACAGCTGTCTTAACTTGTTGTAAAGTCTCAGTAATCGTTCAAAGTTGTTAAAACCTAACTGAAGTGCTTGCCTCTCCACCTCCATCTTCATAGCAAAACTGTGAAAGAATTTCTACTTTAACAAAATAACTGATGTCACTAGCTAGTTAGAAGCTCTACTATGTGGTCCTTTAATGAAGCATGGTGCCTGAAGTGAAACCAGCAGTTTTGTGTTAAATTCACTGTTCCTTTATGGATTAAGTCTATATTTGTTTGTTACAAATCACTTACACAGAATCAAATCTGTTAATAAATAAGGAACAACCTTACAACCACGTTGTAGGGAGAAGTATTCTCTCTGGCACTTTCTTACAAAAAGATATTTCTATACACTTACTCTTCTTCAGTATGTTTCTCATTCAGTCACATGCAGAGAATGCCAATGCTCTTGGCACATTTCATCTACATTTAAAATTCTGTTTATCTTCTCATTTGCTGCTTCATTCTGTAGTAGAACAAGTGTTAAGGGGCTTGTGACTTCAAACCATCCTGTTTCTGTTTTTCACTGAGAAACTATAAAGCTGTTTATACTCCTTTACATCTTCCAGCTGCTGTAAAACAGCCCAGCATTATGAATACTGAAGTGGAGACAAAACAGAAGAGGAACGTTTTGAGAAGTGACCTGTAATGTTAGGTTCCAACATAAGAAATGAAAGTTAAGTCATGTAAGCGTTATCACTTCAGACAGGAGTCGAGCCTTCTGCCCAGTCACAGATAAGCAGAGCCCAGCTGGAGCTCAGGACTGCCCTGCAGCACTGCTGTCAAGTATGCAGGCTGAGCTCCCCCTCCATGAACACCAGGAACGGTATGAAAACTGAAGTCCATGGTATTTATCATGATCGAAGACAGACTTTGTTTTTTTTTAAAAAAAAAAAAAGTCACATTAAATGGCACCAGAGAAATGCCCCATTCAGAGCTGGAAATCCCTCTAGCAGTCTTGGTGTGATATCCTGAAGTTCTGGTCAAACAGTGGCACACTTTGTCCATCACGAAGAGTCACTGACAGAGGCAGCCACAATTTAAGGTGAATACTGAGACTTAAATGGAGTTTTTCCATTTTTTAGTTTAGAAAGAATGGCTTTGAATCAAAGTATAGGATACTTTGATTCAAGAACAAGGGAAGAGTCAACTTCAGCAAATGCTTACACAGTTTCATTTTCTGTCTTTTATAAAGGAAACCCTGACCTTCAGAAATTCCTTCTACCAAACTATTTTATACTGAGACAAAAATGAATGGTTACCCAAAACCATAAAATGCCTACAATGGTTATTTGGAAAGTGTTCAGAAACTTCCATGACTGTACATTGTTCCTGCTCATCTTTCACACGCATTAGCAAGGCTGAACTAGGTCTCCAAATAACCGAAAAACCCTGCAGTTGTACCTAGTGTATTTACTGCTTCATTGGCATCAAGAATACATTTAGCATATGGATATCTGCTTTTCAACAATGTTTAAATCTATAAGTATGCCAGTCTTAAAAGTAATATTTACAACAAACCTCTCTCCTACCACTGAGAAGACTGGGAAAGATAGCCTCCCCAGAGACAGGAGCTACAGCAAACACAGAAACCCCGTGAAATCCACTTCTAGAGACCAACTGCCAAGTCATCTTAAAACACCTCATCTTAAAACACCTTCTTTTCTCATAAGGAACACTATTTCTAGTTGCATAACTGAAATTTTAAAGGAAGTTGTTTTTCTGTATTTTGCCAGTATAGAAAAAAAACAGACTACCCTGAAGTTCACTTGTGCACCAATATCACATGTTTTTCCATCCTTGCAAAACTTCCCAAACACAACAGCAGTTGGGTTGTTGGGAAGAAGAACTGAAAACAAATTCAAACTCATGAAAGAATGCTGTTCCAGCTCCTCTAAGATCTTGCCCATTTGTTGTACTACTGTTCCATACAGATATTAAAACACACAATAATACAGCATTAAACTGTTTGAAAGTAGGACCACATAACTTCTGTAAATCATCAAAAAGCACAGTGAGCAAAGATGCACCGAGCAGGACTTTAAGGTCAGGAGGATCACTTGAAAACCTCATGCAGTTATTTAGTGAACTCTTTAACTTCATGCCCCACCAACAAATATCATTTTCCTGTAAATGTAAGCCTCAATTTTGTTAAACTGTTAAAGTTTCACACACACAGTATTTGGAGTCTACTGCTTGGTTTATTAATACGTGAATATTGTTCATTGCGCACCTGGGCTCCCTTTATAATGAAAGAGCAAATTAAGTTTTACACATACCTGTAAGACACAAATATGCAGCTAAATACCGTTTTTCAAGGCCATCTTTATAGGTCTGAATCGCACCATAGATTGGAGGTAGAATGAAAATCAGGTTACTCACTGTGTTCCCTGTAGGACAGAAATCAAAAGCAGAGGTTTAGAATTGGGTACTATGCATTTTAGGTAAACAATGCTGCATTCAACTCACTAAAGACTGCTTCAATAGTTTTCATCCAGAAAGCTGCACCTTTTTGAAACCATCTTCTGCTTTCATACATCACACAGTTAGATTTTGGTGCAACACAGTTAACTATTTGAAGGCTAAGAATATTTTAACTCTTTTGTCCTTTTTCACGTTTGGATAGTAATAAAATACTAAATTAACTGAAAAGGCTAGCTTAGATGGTGCTAAGGTTACCTTGATTGCATGGCACATGAGTTAAAATCCACCTCCTTAAGGACATAAAAGCTCCAAAC
Organism: Chauna torquata; assembly: GCA_013399475.1. Classification (NCBI taxonomy): domain Eukaryota; kingdom Metazoa; phylum Chordata; class Aves; order Anseriformes; family Anhimidae; genus Chauna; species Chauna torquata. The sequence goes on along the minus strand of VXAL01010896.1, from coordinate 56,009 downwards.
AGTTCAAGCTAGGTATTTTAAAAGAACCGTTTGTTTTTTTTCTTCTCTTTAAGCTATCCTTGGAGCTCTCTCCTCCACTCTCCCTTCAGATACTTTAAGGTCATCAAGTGACTCGTTCCTAAATGAAAGCAGTTCAATCTTTACTCTTAGTGTGCAATCACACAGACCAAGCCTGATGTGGTGCTGCATCGCAGATCACAACATAAGATCAAAGGCTGCAAGGGGGTATGATAAGGAACAGCAAAAAGTTAGAAGCCACTAACGATCAGCATGATAGGCAACTGTCAGAGCTTATCAAGAGCCGAAGCTTCAGCAAGACACCGCTGCTCTCCATCCCTCCTGCTGAAGCTGGGATGCAATGCGAAGAAACGATGCATGTGTTGTAGAGATCAGAGAAAGCACGAACGAGCACAGTGCCCAGCTCTCATGCCAGGGGGCAGGACAACTCTTCCAGCATCGGGAAAGATGAAGGAACCTTTCCTCGTTTTCTTTTGTTTAAGATTGCTCTCCCATTCTGATTTAGAAAAGTTTTCGAACTGTCCTGGCCACTGCAAAAGTGCACTGCAATGGCAAGAAACACAGGCGAAGCAAAAGGAAATGGCAGACTTCTCAGCAGAAGTGATGTAGATTCAGCTTTCGAGCCCAACCACAAATCATAATTTTGAGAATAAAGGTTTTATAATGGGAATGAAATGACATGCAATTTGGGCAAGAACAGATATATAAAAAGGCAGAATGCTGCTTCCATAAATTAAGCTGCAAATTTTGGTGTGCCATCAGTTTTATATATATATATATAGTTTAAATTTAAACTCTAATTTCCAGGTATCTCAATTACAAGTACAATGTATGAGGACATGCAGAGGCCAAAAAAGTTATTTCTGCCTTTTGTATTCAACAGAAAATCTTGGAGGAATTTCACCATCTAAAACAAAGAACAAGAGCGAGCAGGCCACATCTGCGTCACTCCTCACATCCAAGCATCTATTTTTCAGATCTACTCGCCAAGACCCATTCCAAAGAAAAGTGATAACTACCACACTACGATCACAAAACCCCAAAGCGTTACAGCACCTCTGGGAACAAAAAGCCACACTTCACAGGTTTGCAGAAAACTCAAAGCCATGGAAAAAATGGTTATTTCAGAACACACGAATAAGAAGTGTACCTGGTTAACCTTAACAAGTTAGCTCTTTTAGATCCTCACAAACTAGATCCAAATCTCAGTTTGAGACACTCTTCTTGGCCAGATAAAAATCACATCTGAAATGGACACTTCCTTACTGATTTAACATCATTTTCTGCACAGCCATGAATTTCACCACCTCGTAACAACCACGCCAGAGGTCTCAATTTTCTGGGCAGCTCTGCAGAAATAGGTTCCCCCGCGTAATAGAAGCCCAGCTGAAATCAAAACAGCTCTGCAAATACATACAAGTTTGTACCAATATAAAAGGCCTTTTTCATGCCTAATTTCTCCGGGGAATGATTAACCTTTCGCCACATTCCTGCAGCGATGCAATGGGCAGTGATTCACTCTCGCTGGAGACCAGGTTTGGAAGAAACCCACTAAAACTCAGCACTGCGTGTACACTGACCATTACCACGTCCTCCCACAAATCATGCAAAGATGCCACCTAACCTCAAAAAGCGGAGTAAAGGCTATAGCCTGGATAGCAAATCTGCTTTCTAAAGGACTTCTCAAATACATCCATTTTAAAGAGATGTTAGTAGACATAACATAAATATCATTGTTTAAGGTCGCTTCATTATGCAACTGTCAAAAACCTGGCAAAAATTCAAATATGAATGTGCTGAACAAAAGAAATACCACGGTGTTTATCCGTAACTGGGAAGGCACATGACTTTCAGAGAGATTTGCAGTAGGATAACAAAATTCTAACGGATATAAGGGGGCAGAAAGGAGATTCTTCTGTAGGAAAGCAAAGGTTTCAACACTTCCTGTAACGCTACAATTATGTTAAATTATTGAAAATTTATGAGCATTTAATCTAGGACCATCTTGCTGAGAGAGGAAATACCGTAGGCCTAATGTAGCTGTAAATTCCTGCCACTCCTCCTCGGCACTTTTTGGCCCATATTATTCAGAACATTTATAGCATGGATTAGGCAAGCCTATTTGCAAAACGTGTATTGAAAATTGTGCTTTTTTTTTTTTTTTTTTAAATAATGGGAATGGGGGTGGGGAACAATGAAGTCCTCTGGCATGCTGCTAGCAAAATTACTTCTTTCAAGAACAAAAACCACAAGGCCTCTTTTAAACCCAAGGTCCCTAGGAGTGCAGATTTCATAAAAGTCCTGTTAGTCTTTTCAGGATTATCCTCACATAGAATAGCTCATAAATTCATTAAAAGGGATTTTTACTAATTCCATCAAAAACAGCAGTGGGATATGCACAGAGAACAGCAAATAATACCAAGAAAGAAAAAAATGGTGACAAGTAACCACAGCCCCATTACCCCAAAGTTGATTAACAAACAAGGACACGAAACGAGTTTTGAAGGAAATAGATATGGAAGTTGAAAATGGGAAAAAAGTTAAACTGTCAAAAAATTATTTTTTCATCTGATTTTCTTAAAACAAACAAACAAAAAAAACCACAAATGCAGCAAATCCCCTCGGAAAACCAGAGATTGGAGAACATGTAACTAAGACATGACAAAAAGCACACAAAATAATTAAAGAGATCACCAGTTATGCCTATAAGAAATTCATTATCTTAGGAATTAGGTGGCTGCACGTGGATGGACCCTGCGTTTAACTGTGTACAGCATTCTTATATCTCAGTGCTGGATTCCTCAAGTACTGGTCCAGGGAACGATCTAATTTTTCCTTAGTGACCAAAGACTGCTTCTCAGCATTTTATCTTCAGCACGACTGTCTACAGAAAGGAGGACTAGATTATCGCAGGAGGAAGTGAACGGTCTCATGGACTGAAATGAGAATAAACATGATGGCCAAGGACATGCCTTTCAATATGAATGTGAATCCTTACTCCAAACATAGGATTAATCTATTTGAAGAGGCAGAAAAGCGAATTAAGAGTGCATGGTGACTACCATAAGCCATCCCTGGAAGGCAGGCACCTAAACCCCAAAATTTATTTCCAGTATAGGCAGGGAAATAGTGAAGTCTTTATGGCAAGCCAGTAGTGGAATGCAATGTTCTGTATTTATCAATAAAGGAAAAAGTACATTAGGTGCAGAGAAGCGTCACTCAGATGCGAAGGTAAAGTGGGAACCTACAGGATGAGAAGTGAAAAAAATTGTTTAGCTCGCCTAGCCTCACAAAACAAGGGCTAGAGGGAATACAGCTGTGCTCTGTAAACACACCACGGGTAAATGCCAAGGCTGAACGGGACCTATTTGAACTAAAGGATAATACTGACGAAAAAATAAGCAGATAAAAGCTAACCTCAAATAAATGTGTACTGGAAGTTACAGGAAAGCTTCCAAATGAGGAGGAAACACTTATAAACTGCTTCCCAACTGAAACGGGCTGCACGCTGAACCTACCTGCTCTCAGCGTGAAGCTCGGTACGCTCAAAAGCCGGAGCTACGTGACACGACTTACAGTACTAAATCAGACTACGTCCATGAGGATGTTACACGAGGCAAAAGCGCGAGTTTAATTCCTAATCACGGTAAATGGCAGGCTGCGTGACTGACCTTGCAAATTTTCATAAACATTTTTCAAGACTATTCTAATGCAAATCATTGTTTCAAAGTACTATTTTATTCACTGGGAGAACGCCATACTGTACCAAAACAAAATCAAATCATCGTTTCCACAAGCCTCTGTCTCTGGGAAGAGCAGCTGTATCTGTTTCACCACATCTGCACACTGTGATACAAACACAACAGCACACACTGACAAGCCTTTTTTACTATGCATGTATTTTCAGTCATCTTCGAGTCTTAAAAAACATACATTGCATCATAAATGCACAAAGATTTGTGCAAAGACTGAAATCACATCATAGACCAAGATTATAAACAAAAACTTGGAGAGGAAATAGTATTTACGGGCAAACATGGGCACAATATACTACTCAATCTTATCTGGAGAGCTTCGTACAGCTAGAGTACACAAATCTGAAGGACCCTACTTTCATAAACTTTCCATTTTCCCCCAAATGTAGTTACTTCTACATTAGAAAGTCATTTCTACAATAAATGTGGATGAGAAGTCAAAAGGATAAAACAAGTAAAGTTGCAAATATTTCAAGTGTAACAGAACATAGTCAAAAATAAAAAATACTTTGCAGGATGCAGAAACATCAGGAGCACAGCACAACAAGCTAGAATATCAGAAATGTTTTCAGTGAAGGAGGAAAAGTGGTATTTAAAAGAAGCAGCAAAAACTATCTTCTGCTTTTGACAAGGTGACCAACGTGGTTTACAGTGCTAAGAGATCCTCTCTCCGGTGTTTGCATACAGAACCAGCGTTAAGATTTACAAACTGGCAAGGATCTTTTCAAATATTAAGATGTTCTCACTCTCTCCTGCTCTCTCACGCACACAAACGAAGACTTTTGACTCCAGTATGGTTTCTACAAGACTCAAAAAAACCAACAGAAATAACTGTTACCTTCCAATAGCGAAGAAGAAATTTGTTTCAGTTAAAAAAGCTGACTATATTTTAAAAGCTCCTAATTTAAAATCAGGACTAACAAACACGATATTCATTGCAGGCTTTCAACCGCCCCTTAGTAACAACTGCAGCTCACTGTGAAACACAAGAAAGGGAAGTGGCTGCTATTTTCTAAAATATATACACCTAAACTCCAATAAAGTCAAAGTGTCCCTTTGTAATTAAAAATAAAACAAGATTTTGAAGCTGAGAAAATCGATTCCATTGCATGCATATCACAGTGCACAGCACAGTCAGTTTTAGTGCACTGCTTGGATCATGTAGCTTTTCCTTGTTCCATCACTGCATGAAAAAAACAAAAATAATTTTAAAAAATAAAGCCTGTCAGATGGCCTCATGACACACGCACAACTTGAATCATCCTTTTAGCTGCTTTCAGATACCAGGAGTGCTATCACATGGCTTTTGTTTCTGGAATCATCTCAAGCAGCTCTGGTGCAAACTGTAGCTCGTTATTACAGGGTTTACCAGATTTAAAGAAATTAGGGAGCAACACACTGATTCTAGTACGTTTGAGAGTGTGGCCATCTCTAGGGATACGAAACCAAACATGAACAGAGAATATCAGCAAAAGAACGGCATAAAAAGAGTAGCCCTGTGGCCCAGCAGCACCGGGTAAGGTGAAACAACAGAAGATAAAAAGGTGTTTGGAAACTAGATTTGAATGAGAGGAGTAAGCAGCCTAACAGCTTAAACACAAAAGTTGGAATCTTCAGTATTTCCTTACAAGAATAAGAAACTCATCAAATCTAACACGGGATTCCTTGCTACTTATTTCACAGCTCACCTATCACAGCATTGTAAGCATCGACAGAGGAATTAATTTGAATAAAATTCAGCAAGTTTCCACACAGTACCTGCTATATATTATCAGCCAATAATAGCTAAGTCGGAGCCCAGAGGAGGTTCGTATCACTGACTTTCCAAAATCAGGCATTTCATAATTGCTCGGAAAACCCAACTACAGCTGTTTTAGCTATTACCTTCCATCCTGCGCTGTTTTTGCTTACAGCTTGCGCCAGGAGGGCAGTGTAGCAATCAGATTTTCACTTCCACCAGCCATTTTTAATATCTTCCACTTCAAAGTCCACAATAACTGCGCTTTAGAGTGTCAGGAAATGAAAACTCCTCTTTTTTCTCCCCTCGAGGTCCTTTCGAAATATCAAATGGAGACAGGAGTCATCCCAAAGTGAATTTTGCCAACAGTTGGTTACTGAGCTCCCTACTTGCTCAAGCGCACAGAAGATCAATGTCAACTTCCCGTCACTCAGAGAAGCACAACGCGGCTACTCCAGGCTGGAGCATGGGACCAAAAAAAAAAAAAAGAAGCAGGGGGAAGTGACAAGATCTGATTCTCACCTCTTGCAATTCCTCAGATCTCCTTTCCAAAAGCTAAGCAAGCCTTGATTTTTGCTTACTTGGACACTAACTGAGGTTGCAAATTGCAGCAATTCCGCTGCAATTTATATTAGCCACCACATTTCAAATAAAATGGGAAAAATACCCAAGGAAACAAATACCGAAGCAATCACTGACCTGTATAAGCTATATATGAAAGCTTACTGAAGAACCATAAAAATGGGTACAGATAAGTAACAACTCAAACTAATGGGTTATTAGAGAGACTATTACATCTCCCTAAGTATTTAAAAAAAACAACTAGAAATCTAAAGACCAAGTTATTATAAAACATAAGAATTGTAAAATCAAAAGGTAGATAAAATGCCATAGGAAAACGCTATAGTGTAAGCACATTACAAAATGAATTCTGTATTATCCCAGCTCTGTATAGATGTTGGCAAATATGAAATGCATCTTGGCATACCATCACGACAAAGTACGTAAGGGACAAGCCAGCGGGGGTTCAGATAAGAGCAATCAGGAGTACTACAAAGTACAAGAAAGATCTGAAAAAAAGAACAGTGATCAAAATGTTGGTCAGGCAGCAGCTACAAGCAAGTGATGTGGAATCCAACAGATTTACAAGGTGCAAGGACTGAAAAAAAATGATTTGTGTTATTAAAAAAAGAGCATTTTGATCAGCATTTACAGACTAAAACAAGGAAAAGGAAGTTCAGGTGGAACACCTGAAAACTAAGTTTATTTGGAAATTAAGTTTTCTCCCAAAAGAAGCCATGAGTCCTGTAGCAGTTTCAAACAAGACTGGACAACTTGCTACAAGATATATGAAGAGAAACTCCACCACGGGCAAAGAAAGGAAGCAAACGAGGCACAGAAGCAGCTGCCTCCTCAACGCTAGCACCAACACAGATGTATAGCACTCGCGTGAGCACGCCACGTTCCAGTTGCACGTGTCTCAGCCTCAACAGCAACGAGTCACTGCTTCCAGCGAGTCGAAGTGCTGGGACAAGGCCAAAAAAACCCTCCAGACAGCACTGCCGGTGGCCAGCTAGGAGGTTTTAGTGTTGAAGTCAGCATCCACGACCTGTGCTTTGAGATCTCCTAGGCTGCTTCTCCCTTGCTGGGCCTCCATTTCTCCAGGATACGTGAACGTATACTGACATCCTTCTGAACAAAAACTGCACAGGTAAACCTTTTCAGTGATTTAGTGGATTAGGGAGGGGTAATGAGGTAATTTCAGGAAAAAAATGATTAATTATTAACAACACAATTTGATTTTTATTCCCAGTGCTCATTTACGAGCAGTTCCAACATGCTGCGTCAAGCAATACGTCCTGATTTACAGCCTTACACACTTCACATTCCAGCTGCAGAACTCATTCCCTTGGCATTCATCGTACCAGTTCAGTCAATATTTTTGTAGATGTTTTTACTCTGATTACAGTATTTCATGTTACATTTGTGTTCTTCAAAACAATCAAAGTGTAGAAGGTAATTAGAAGAAAAAGCTCTCAACGCTCCTGACTAACAAAGCACGCACGAGAAAGCTCAGTTCAAACCTGTAAAGCGTGGGTGTATTTTCTAATGCACAAGCCTCTCTTTGGTATGCACGTCTTACAAAAGCACTTGTTATTAAACTGCTTCTGAATTGCCCTGGGTTACAATTAAGCTATCCTTTTCTTTAACCTCACCTCTCTGCAAAGTGCTTTGCTTCTGTGCAGTAAAGACACCAGAAAATTAGAATCGAAAGGAAGCTGTACCAGCACTGACCTTGCTTCTTATGTACGTTACACTAATACTAAAAATAAATACAAGAAAGCTAATACTACACAAATGCAAATCTTAAAATTCCATACATTTGTTCATAAGAAACTGGTATCTGTGCAACCCCATCAATAGAGCATTTGAGTTCATAATGCAGATTTCAACTTACATGGTGAAACATCCCTTGCTGGGCTAAGTTTTTCTTCTCCCTCTCAAATCTGAAACATTCATTACCTATTTAGTTTCTGTTACTGCAATGTCTGAGCCACCCCAGTCTTCTGCGTATTTATCCTCAACACCCCTGCAAGAGGAAGACGAGTTAAAAGAGGGTGCCTGAGTCACAAAGAAACCTGCATAAAACCAAAGGCAGGACTCCCAAACACCGAAGTGCTTCTCTAGCCACTAGACCATCCTTATCTGCCGCAATAAAAATGACTTACTTAACCACATCACCTGTTGTAAATAAAGCTTCAAAGTGAAAAGTATGAAAGAGTAAGAACCGTATGCTTTCCAGAAACAACATTTTTGTTACCAGTTCTTATAATGTTTAGCACAATGGAGTCCATCTCCTCCTACTGGAATTCTTAAAGACTATCACAAAATGAAGAAAAAGTGTCTGACGGCCAAGAACTTGGATTTGTGGTTCTTCTGAAGACAGACCCCTTGAAAAAAAATAATGAGTCATCTGTCTTGAAGCCCTTCATGACAGGAGCCTGAGATCTGCATGAGATGTTCCTTCTGCTCCTCAGAAGAGGGTTAATAGCACCGCTTTGGAGGGCAGATGACAAAATGTGGAGGTCCAACTGTGAAGTTTAACAGATAATTAGGAATGCAACTGCACAGAAAATATTTTGAGGTGACAGGCCAGAATAAAGATGGTTACAACAGCTAAATCAAAATAGCCATGTTCCTCACTTTTGAAGCCCAGTTTTGCTAAATACCTTACTATGGCTTTAACTATGTCCATCACACCAAGGCCTGCTCATGAGTGCAGGGTATTCTGAAGCACTAACAAATGTTTTGGGGGTTTTGAAGGGACCATTACACTAAACACAACAGTATCTGAGAAAGTAACAAGAGTGACAGAATCTAGCCTTGGCTATTTTTTGAGTTTGCAAGAAGAAGCCTGGACAAACAGGATGGTGCACACCTCCTTTACAGTATATTTTATTTCAGATCCAAGATATCCACAACTAACTAGACTACAACAAATAAATTTGCATTACAATTTGCTGATATGCCATCCAGTCATCTCTGAACATTGTTTTCCTGGAATACGGGAAGCCTCATGGAAAAGAAAGCATCATTTCCCTGATAAATGTGCACCTAAGACGATAGCAAGCAGACCAATTAGTTTGAAGTACACCTGGAAGGATTTTGCAAGTAAATTTGAAGTTAAAACAATTGACATAGGCACATTATTTGAAAAATCAATCTACAAAGAGCACCAAAAGCAAGTGCTTACAGCTGGAAAATGCAATCAAAGTCTAAAGAGCTTAGGCTGAGATGATGTAAAGTTAGAATATTACACGCAATAAGCTCGTTGCTGAAAGGCAGATTTGCTGCAATTATAGCCTTTACTGGGAAACAAAACAAAACGTATTTTAAATGTTTTAAGACAGGCTGATGATGCCAGACTGGAAGGAAACAACCAAGAAGGACAAGCTTCTCTTGAGCCAAGCTTGCTCTTGAGCAAATGCTAAAAGCAAAGAAGTGACCAATGTGATGTTACAGGCATCATCCGTTTAGTTTTCGTTATACTTAACTCTTTCCTGTTCACTTTTCTTCTTCCGTGCTGGGGTCAGCATCCTGGCTTCACGTTCAGTGTCTGCACCAACTCCTCTAAGCCTAAGGCTCTGTCCAGAGCAGAAAGCAGCGCAGCTTTTGGCAGCTGACACAGCTACCAGTGTCCATCCAGCCCAGCATCTGTCTGTCCTCACTGCAGAGCCAGCGCCTTGAGGCGCAGTATGCTGCGGGTATCGGCTCAGAGGCTCTGGCTGGCCTCTCCCAGGCACTGTGCAGCGCAATGCGAGAGCTCAGCACCGGGGGAGCCCAACATGCTCACTGAATGGTGGGCGGCAGAGAATAACATGCGTTAGTGCTCTTTTCCAGATATTTGTAGCTTTGATTTAAGCAGCCTTTCTTCAAAATCCAAATCCTCTTGCTTTCCTCCCTTCCCTACTATCACCATGGATTTCCCATGGGTGTCCAGAACGATTGAAGTCTCTCTCCTGCTGATGATTCATGCTATTCTTTTGCATTTTGCCCCACATGGATGGTAGAAAATTAAAAGGAAGATGCTATGTGACAGACGCAAAAACAGAGCACACTGAGATGATGAAATCAGTAGTGACCACAGCCTGAATCAGATACACAGCAGCCATCAGAACACTGGTTGGTGACATTCCCTCTCTCATCAGCAAACTAGTAGAAATCCCCACCTGTAACTAACTGCCCTTTTTTTGCAGGACTGCCTTAAATTAAAAATCCCAGGGCTGGCTGCAAAATGTGATTAAAAAAAGGCAAAAATGCATCTGATCTCAGAAATGACTAACTGTTCGTGTTCACTCCTAAATACCCAACTTTATCTCTTTTATGTAGGCACCGCTCTCCTAGGTGTGCCACCCCTAAAGTCTTCAGAACCTTTTCCAATTAATATGACAACCCCCAGCAACGACTTTCGACCGTACCCAATTCATGAACCAAGACTTGAAGGTTGTGGCTCCCCGTCTGCTACTTCTAATTCCAACTCCATTCTCCAGATGCTATCCAATGGCCATTTCAAGACAACTTTCATGTTCTCACTTGAAAAATGGAAAGAATATTAATAGCTATTGGCTGTTAGCTCACAAACATTGGCAAAAGCTATTTATCTATGTGAAAATGAAGCTTCTCCACAAACACAGTAAGAGCGAAGTGCAGACCTTTAAGTATCTCACAATCTAAACCAAATACAGGAAGAGATGTACAACACATTGAAGGTTCAAGCTGTAAACACTGTCTTTTTTTTTTTTTTTTTTTAAATATACCAGCTACACAGTAACAGCTCATATGCTGGGTGGTAAGCATTCAGGCAGAAGAATGTTTCACTGTATAATGATAGGAAACAGTTGAAAACCAAACACAAAATGAACCAAGTTCCCAGCACAAATGTTGGCCCGAAGACTGGCAGAGGAAACTTTCAGAGGACGGGTTTGAGGCAAATGTAGAAAAAATACAATAAAAGCAAAAGAAAATATAAATTAACACAGAAGTCATATGGAAATCAGCATGGAAGAATTTGAAGGCAAGAAAAATAACTGAAGAGCTTGGAATGGGATATGTTTAAGAAAAGGAAAGAGGAGCCCACACCAGAGAAAGAGGGGAAAAAGACAAGAAAAATTAAATCGGGATGGACTCAGTTTTATCATTCAAATACTGGGCTGATGTTGGACACTGTGCTGAAGACAATGATAAAACTTGGGCCTTGAAAGATTTAACAGCCGCTAAGTCCCAAACATCTGAGAGAAAAACAACTGTGATATCACAGATCACAAAGCCATAGCGGCTTGCTTAAATGAGGGAAAACAACATCTGCTGTATGATTTCACTACCCCAGCGCACTTCTCCGCTACTTTCCAAAGCATCTACACAATTCAATTGAGCTGATTCTTGTTAGAGTACACTCACCAGTTCAAAAGAGGGATGAGTGATATGAACTGGCAAGGCTCAGCTGGTTTTTGCTCTGCTGCTTCTGAAAAAAAACCATGAACTTCCACATTACTGCAGCTAGCTGCAGCTTTATGGAGATGGCATCAAACTGCACCCATGCACAGAAGCCAGACCTGCAGGTACAGGGGGCTATGAACAAAAGCGCGTTGCTTTTGTTCTCTTTCTAAACCTCTGTTACCAAATCTGAAGTTTAAAGAAAAGCGTTTTGCTTCTCCAGGCTGTTGACTCATGCACTGGTCAGTGCATTGCGCTCTCTGCTTATATGGGTCATTTCCACAAATGTGAAAAGGACTTGGAAAAAAAAAGAAAAAAAGGAAAAGATAAAGGCATCAGCTTTCACTCATGAGCAAAATATCATCTAGAGCAACTCTATGTATTTATCTATGTTATGTACTTTATATATGTATTTATATATGTAAATACAAAAGATTTAAAACCTGAAAGAGATCTGTATCCTGTGGGAGGCATGCAGGGAATATCTGAAGAAATACCTCCGCAGCCCTGCTCGTGAGCGCGGTAACTGCAGCGCGCCCGCTGCAGTCTGGGGCCAGCACCACGCCTGGCAGTCACCGGCAGGAGAGCACTGCCGACTCTCTCAGAGAAAGCCAGATCTGCAGCTCTGGTTCCTCAAAGATGTGCAAGTAATTCTTCAGTATCCCTGGGCTTCTTCATGGTAAGGTTAAAAAATCCATTGGAAGGGATCACGGCAGCGTGCTTGCCAGTCGGGAAGCAGGCCTCTGCCGAAACGAGCAAATGGTATTGACTTGGGAGGATGGAAAAACCTGATGAACAAATGACAAATCTAATACAGCGGCAGAAATGCTCTGTCCCAAGATCATCAGCACTCCCGGCCATTTTTAATGCTAACTGTGCTACAACAGCTCTACAGACTTCTTTGATCGGATACTGCATCTGATTCCTAGGTGCTGGATCTTGTCCAAATGCAAGCCCTCATCCAGCTGGAATGAGCAATTACTGACAATCCAGCCTACAGGGTAGTGGCACCTTGAGCTTCCGCTGCGAATAACGAGCTCATTAAAGCACTGCATAAATCAGAGACCTTCCAGGGTCATCTTTTATGACCATACGGTTGATACACTGAAATCCTACTAGTTGTAATTCATGCAAGAGATACTCAGGTGTCCAGTACCACACGTCCTGACTCGCAGAAAATGAGATGTCAAGGAAGAAACTGATGGAGAGGCAAGGCTGGCGTGAGTTACATACATTGTCCTGGACTCACTCACCTCATGCTAACTGTTAGGTGCAGGCAGATGTCCAGCTCACCCTCAGCACCACGTCCTTCTCTCTGTCTGCTTTCCTGCCTGAAGCTGAGCGAGCCTTGCCTACTCCTCAAAGCCAAAAGTCAAATTTCAGACTAACGGCCTGAACCTTGCCCAGCTCACACTCTTGCCCTCCTCTCCAGCTTGTCTGGTGAGAGAGGAGAATCAGGGCAATGTTGCTTGGAGTAGGTTACAAGAGAAAATACCCTCTTGCTCACAGAGCCAGCTGGAGATCCTTTAAGAGATGCGCACCATGAATACATCATTGCTGGGTCACTCCAAGGACACTGGATTCTGAAAACAAGTCCAAAGGAACCAAGGAATAATGTCTCCCCAGAAAAACCAATAACAATAAGAAAAAAGAATAAAATAAATTAGCGCCCCAGGACACAGCTGGGAAACAGATTTGCTGCTGGACATTAAATTTTGAAATAAAGTTTGGAATTTCCCTCAGGAAAGCTCTGCAATGTCGCAGGCAGGTTGAGTCACCAGTTGCTGGAAAGGCAGAGAACTGGAGAGGATCCTTGTAAGGTTTGGGGAGGGCACAAAGGGTGCCTCTCCCAGTGAGAAAGAACGATGGAGAGGGCTCCTTCTGCCTCGCGAGCCGCAAACACACTGAAGTTCGTGCTCTGCCAGAGATCTACCAACCTTACAGCCATGGAGATAATGATCCTGCAGAGGCCGACTGCACTGATCACTGAGAATATGCCAGTTTTTCAGTCACTGATCACAGTGTGCATGCAGCATATTTCTTCAAGGGAATTAATTAAAAAAAAAAAGAGATTGAAAAAAACCTGGTCTGGTCAGACACTTCAGATTTTTGAGTTCACACAGGAAACCTGAGTATTTTACATGTGCATTTTCAATTTCTCAAAGGGGTCTGCGCCCAAATCTAAATGCAGCCCAGCAGAATGTCTGGGACTCTACCCACAGCTTGCCTGCACGGGGATCTTCAGATACTCAGATCAGTTAATAGTAAAAAGATCAACGCTAAAGCAGTGTTTCTGTTTTTTGAGCTGTAACAGAAACTTCTTTCTTCCTGACACCTTCCTTCCTTCTTTGTAATGCTTCCACAACCACAGAATAGCCAAGCACCTTTACTCACGCAGCAGCTTTGCTTCTCCACTAACAGACTGAAAAATGGCAGCAATTAATGAGGCAGGTGTAGGGTCCTACACGTAGGAAACTCAAAGCCATCCAAGGTAGGTAGTTTTTCCTTGAGAACCACTTGTAAGTGGGTTCCCTCCTAGCACTGCAAGGTTTGTTCGTTTGTTTGGTTTTTAATACGTATTTTGAATTAAGAACTCTTCAGATTTTCTTAACCCTTCCTGGTATACGAACCTTTTTGTGATCCTCTTTAGGCTTCTGAGATAGTCAGAGAAACAGTCAAACGTAATAGTGCTTGCATGCGCTGCAAGACAAAACGACCGTATACTGCTGAGCTGCTGGGATTGAAGACTCCCAGGGTTCCTCTGAACATTTTTTGCAGTGATTATTAAATCTTTCTTTTGTTTAGGAAGCATCTTCCCCACTGCTCTATGAAAGGCTCAAGCAAATACGGAAAAACCACTACATAAAGAGCACTTTCAAAAAAAAAAAAACAAAACCAAAAACCACACCCCAAACAGCCTAAAGACATTTTTGTCTTTTGTCTTTCAATTATGACTGTCACTAAAAGCTTATTTAAAGGCACTCAAAAGCCAGCACTGCTCCTATATCATAATTTATTTTACGCTAATCTTCCTATTCCTAGCTATAAATATATAGTCTACAAATTCATGTCATGCAGTGCATAAGCCTCTCTGCCTTAGTTTGCACATAGCAAAATTAAATTGTACAAATGCCACTGCTCTGTTACCATTTGGAGTGGCAGATGTCCAATTGCCAGCTGTACAAGTACTGAATATGAAGCACTAATTATAGAGTAATCAAATGCTTTGTTAAACCATATACAAGAATTTTATTGCCACTTAATAACTACACGACTATTAGTGATAAACACACATGTGATGCATTGCCACAGCATCCATCAAGTCTTAAGCATATCCATAAGGTGATGGATAAAGGAGGACTAGCAGATTGGACAAATTTGGACTTTCCAGAAGCCCTGTCCTTCAGTGAAAGCTCTTGTGAAAATAGAAAATTAAGCTGTCATGAGATGACAGGTAGAGTTGCATCATGGATTAGAAACTGACGAAGAGACAAAAAAAAAAACAGGAAGAATCAAAAAAACCCCAAAACATTAATTGTGGCAAAACACATCAGAACAATGCCACAAGATTAATATGCTTGATTTAAGCTGGAAGATAATTTATGGACTGGGAGACGAAATAAAAATAATGCAACAGTATTTACCACTGACCCAAAGTTACTTCAAATCTGTAAAGACATGAGAAAGCATGACAGCAGAGACACGCTGTCTGGCTTGTGAGTTTACTTCTGCTACAACACCTTTTGAAGAAAGGGACCCCTCTATCAACTTCTTTTTGTCCACAGCGTAAAAAGCAAGCTAGAAGTGTTCATGTTAAAAAGCATCCCACAGCTGAGCACTGCTCTGTACACCTCACTTGACATTACAGCCACCATCAATTAGTTTAATTTTCCCTTTACCTTTTCATCTCTCCTGCCCCCTAAGTTGAGGGAGCTCCCTGAAGGAGCCTGATAAATTTAAAGAGGAAACCTGTGATGTGGCTTCTTGCAATTAGGTCATTAAAGTTACACGCTCAAATCCGTTTCAGTCTTAAAGACTGCGAGGCTGTGACATTGTCTTCTTTTAAATCACATTTTAGAAATCATCAGTGTCATGATACCTTTAAGTAATTCAGCTGCAGCCAGGCAGTTGGGCAGATCACACCCAATTAATCCTTACGATTCTTCCTTCACCTGCCACTTTATTACTGAAAGGACAGAGCTCTTAAAGCCAGACAGAGTTGGCTTCATTTTTATTTTATTTTATTTTTTTAAACTCACAGGGATAGTACCTAGCTCAACAGTCTCTGGCCCTTTTCCAAAGCCTCTGGTGAAGGAAGCAAAATACAGGAGGATGTCCAAGAGGAACAGGTGACAGTATATATGTGGCACTCAAAATTCAATATTTATAACGTTTTTTCTAACTCTAAGTAAATTTAGCAAGTTATTAAGTTCCAAAATAATGATCCCCATGCAAACCAGAAATCCAGGTATCTTTGCTGATGGCTCAGTTACTGGTTTTTTTTTTTTTTTTTTGGTTTGCTCAAAAAAGACAATAGTATTTTTGTGACACTGTTCACAACACAAAATTCTCTGGCAGTACTCTATGCATGAATGAGATCTCTCCCATCTAACAGGTAAGAGCCATCTTATCTCTGTCCCTTGTCTAGATTAAAAATAGGAAGGACTTAAGAAACACTAGCAGAAGTGGCTAGAAAAATGGGCAGATTCTTATGATTTGCTTTTCTCTAAATACGGGTTCCATAAGGAGAGGAAAGTTATAGAAATATGGTAAACAAACATTCAATGAACACGAAAAGCGACAGATTTAACTCTGGTAATAAAAAGCATCTTTTCTCACATGAAGGTAGCAGAACACACTGACACAGGATCAGAGGCCAAGAAAGAAACAATTCCACCAATCCCTGGGAAGCCCGAAGCTATATTCAAGACGTTTGCCGCTGTAAATGCCAACACAAGGACGCACCATCTCAAAAGCAGCCATGCTGGAGATGATCCATATTACTCACAGACGACAGCGCAAGGCATTATTATTTCACATACCCAGAAACATCACTAAAGTTTGATCCGAACTGAAACCAACCACTGAGCTGACAGCAGCAACAGATCCTCCCCCATGATTCTCCTGACTGAGAATTATAAACTCTCAGGTGTCACAGCGGGCTCTGTTCAGTTTAAAGTATTTGTTTAAGCTGGCGCTACTCTCCATGTTTACAACAACAGAAACCGAGGAAGACTAGTTACATCCACTTTTTGCAGTCTACAAGACAAACGCTTCTCACAGCAGTAACAGTGAATGCAGGAAGGGTACGGCACTTATTGCATAGACATTCAAATCCAACCAGACCCCAAAAACCGGACTCTACACAGGCTAAACTGACCTGAAACACCAGCCCTGTTAAAATAAGGAATAAACTGTAACATTTTTGCACTTAAACAACAGGACTTACGTTTAACCTTGGTCTGTTCGTTTGGGTGGGAGGGTCATGTTTTTCTGAACTATTATTTTGCTTCTACTGGTGTACAAAAGCTTGGGTTATTCAGCATACATGCACCGGGAGGTGGAAAAGATTACTTCAAAACAAATGCACTGTATTGCTTGCCCTCTAGCACATGGGAGTCAATCCAAAGCTCCTGAGGAACCTAGAAGAATGAATTACTACATCATACAATAAATCTGATCAGTGAGGGATATAAGAGTCATTTTGGTGCTTAATACAGGCTGGCGAAATAATTCTTCTCATCTGGTTTTTCATTTCAATCTGTTTAATATTCTACAGAAGGACACAGAGCACTTAGCCACCCACCTCCAAGAGGGAGGAAAACTGGCAAGGTGCAGATCCAAAGGCAAGAAAAGCATTATTCACTATAAAAAAAATGAATCTTTGAATACAAGTCATTGTGTTCGGAGTACGTCAAGAGAATGCAAATACGAGGTGCTATAGAAACACCACTTTACCATGTTATCTCATCTTCACAGCTCTGAATACGTACAGTTGATTAGCTGCCATCATTTACTAATTCTTTAAGGAGTGAATGGCAAAGGACTGCAGGTAGGCTTCTGGAATACAAGGTAGCAATTTGTTTTTAATATGCTAATTTTAGTACAAATTGCCAAATGTCACAAAGACTCAATTTGCAAAACGAGCTTTCAGTTTGGCTCTTTCAGCATGCTAAGGAAAACACAATATTTGATTTGGACCTGCTGGTATCCTTCAACCTCCAGGTCTCCAATAATTTCTTATAAATTATTTACAATAAACATTCAATGCAAAAATTTTAAATACACCACCGTTTTAGCTGAGTGGTACGAAGACAGTGAGAGGTCAGAAACTGATGTTCACTATTCTACTACGGTAAGTAACACAGGCTGTGATTTTTAAAAACAGTATCATCAACAGCAACATCAAAAATTACCACAACGAGAACTTTGAGAGAGATAAGAAAAACATTTTTGTACTTTCCAGTTTGTTTGCTCTCTGAATTTGAATTTTTGTTGGAGTAACAAGGCCATAAAGGCACAGCAACTGACAAAAGGCAGTTGGGTCACAGAGACCCTGAATATACTCTCAGCTCTTCTGTTAAAGCAACTAGATCTCAGGATAGCATCTCTCTGATCTTCCAGAATAATTAGCTCCAAATTAAGTATTTCAGAGAAAGCTGGGACAGACCCTTTAGTTGTTTTATGAAAGATGCTGCACTTAAGCCTTAGCCAGCAAAAGTCGGTCAGCAGTGTGAGTCCATATCCCCCCCACCTCCCCCCCCAAAATTACTTCCTCTGACCCTCACAGTACAGTTACAGACTTATTGCTGAAGAAAATCTAAACCATCTTGACTTCTCCACTGAAATCATCTACTGTTAAGCAAACCCTAAAATAAAGCGGGCTTATTTACTGTTCTGCTTTTTAAGCTTGGTCCATTTAAATGCTCTAATCTACAGCACAGCTCTTATATGCAGTTGTTTCAGCACAACTGACAGACCAACAAACTGTGGTCCCAAACACTAAAACAACAAGGGTGGACCAGACCTGCTATAATTAGTCCCTTACATGCCTTTCCACCTTCCACCATTAATCTCATCTTCTTTCTCCTGCATAATCTAGAAGAGGATAAAAACTATCAGTCCACACGTCCAACAGTGAGGAGATTATTTCAAAATTTACATGCTAGACAAATTTATTTTCACATGGGTGAAGTAACAGAACTTCCTCTTCCCTATGTAGATTATCTCACAAACTACTTTTTACCGAGAGGAAAACACAAAAATACATACTCTGCAAAAGTGTCATTCTATTTAAGAACTTCCAGGTTTGTCCCATTTTAGAGTAGTAAGTTAAGTTCCCACTTAAGCAGCCTCTTTTCAGCCATAAATCTACACACCAACTTCCTCTTTCCTCTGAGTTACTATGCCGTCTATGCTAGTGTTATTCACCCTTTCCCATTCCCACACTCTGAAACCTCTTTCACAACTATTTATTTTGGTCCTTCACCCATGTCACTGTTTGTCACCAGGAGTCACAGCCTGGCGCGTACACCCAGAACCTTCCCTCTCCTGCATGCCAAGCTCTTCCAAAGCACTGCTGAAGCATCCCAGATATGTGAAAGGCGTTCTCAGATTGCCCACTCCAAGCACTTCAGGGTAGGAGAGCCTACCCTGAAGAGTTCAGTTTAATACTATTTCCTAGGGTCTTAATACTTCAAAAGCAGTCTCTTAACTTATAGGTGTGACAGGCCTTTGCACGTCAGGTTGCCTGTCAGGTGGCAGCACGTAACTACAACTACTACACACTTTAAAGTCTCAGGACACAAAAATACTGATTTTTTTCAGCAAAACATCAGTGACAGAGGGCTTGATCCTTTATCCATTTCCACAACATAATGCAACTCAAGCACTGTGCACCCGACAGCCCTGCTGGATGACCCTGTAGTTGAAGAACCTTCTTCTTTCTCTAAAGCGTGCTTGAATCGAAATTCCTGACTGCTCTGAATAATAGAGTTTTGAGGTCAAAACAATGTCCTGTCCTCTTGCTGTTCCTCAGAGCTACCCTAACAGGTGAGGCCCACCACCTCCAATAAAGCAGCCTGAGGAACAGGCCAAAAGCAACCGAAGACCAGACTGGCGCAGGTGCCTCGCCTGGACGAAGATGCCTTTTCTGTACAAGGCTACCTTCTCTCTCCAGACCCGTTTTGGTGTGGCTGGGTCGTGCACACCTCCTCGCAAGGCGAGTGGAGCTGTAGACCTGTGCGGCTTCGAGGCATGGCACCCTGAGTTATTTCAGTGAAGACTCCTCTCTTTGGCAATCCACGGAGTGCTGCAAAACCACCTTTATTCCAGCGCCAAGACCCCCGTCACCCCCAAGACGCCTCCCCGAGCCTTCAGCCACCCTCCTCCTGACCCACTGTGGCTTGCGGCACAGGTTGAAGGGACAGACTTGGGACAGAGGGGATCCCAAACAACACACTGAGGCACGGGGAGAGAGGGCCCTCCTTCAGGCAGGGATTTGGGGGGAAAGGGGACAGGAAAAAGGAAAACATCCACTTCCACCCACCGGGGCTGGCTGAGGGGTAGGGACCTCCGGCCACTGTTACCCTGCCATTAGCCCCCCTCAGAAAACAGAGGCCATGGAGGGAAGGGAATTTCCCTGCCATGGGGCCTAGTGCGTGGGGCGACGGCCCCCCACACCACCCGTGGGGGCACGGAGGGCAGGGCTGGGGGGAAGCCCGGGGCCGGGGCCGCGGCCACTCACAGAACTCGGCGATGTAGTAGGAGACGGCGTAGTTCTCCTCGCACCACTCCAAGGTGGAGGTCGGCGGGCCCCAGTAACCCTCCCGATCAGCGGCCGGAGCCATCGCGGCGCCCGCTCCAGGCCACAGCGGAGCAGGGGGAAGGGGGAGGGAGATTGCCGGGCCCGGAGCTCGGCGGCGGGCGGGGGCCGGAGCTGGGCCCGCCCGGCCGAAGGCGGAGCCGGCGCGGCGGCAGC
>VXAL01010896.1:23619-34901 GCA_013399475.1 Chauna torquata | reverse complement strand
GGGGGCCGCGAGTTGTCATGGCGACCGGCTGCGGCCTGCGGGCCCGCCGGGGGGCGTCGTGCTCCTCTGAGGGGGGAATTCGGTGGGGAAGCAAATTTGAGGTGGAAGAGGCAGATTTGGGGGAAAGTCTGAGGGGAAAGGCCGGCTTGGGGGCACAGAGGACCCGCGCAATGCCCCTGTGGAGAGGCGCAGGCATCGTCCCGGCCTCGCTGCACCGCTCTCTCCTCACCCCCCTTGGTGAAAACACTCCCCGGGGTCGCTTTGGTGGCACAGAGGTGTTTCCCCCTTTCTGTTCTTTTTTATATAAAATGAAGGTTTGTACCGCGAGCGAGGCCTCGCGCTAGCGCCTTGTTTTTAAACGAAGGGGAAAGTGTTTCTCGTACTCGCGGGGCAGGAGGAGGCAGGCAGGGAGAAGGTTTATTATCGCACTGCCTACTACACGGGATTTTCTCTCATCTGATGCCATATTTAGTTTCTTCAGTGCTTACTACGCGTACTATACTTCTACCCAGAATATGCAAAGTGCTTTTCAAGCAGAGTTCATTTCCAAAGGCAAATACAGTCTAAAAAGGGAAAGACTCGAAACATGGGAAAAGAATAAAATGCACAAGTAAAGGCCTGATAATACTGTGTGCTTTTTATGTTTCAGAGGAAGGTCCAAAGACGTAACGAGAAGCTTCAGGCAGACCTTGACTACTGTACACAATTGTTATCACTACTGGTCAGCAGAATTTATTGTATGTAACACAAACTTCTTTTTCCACGTCTTATTTCTTCTCACTTCCCCTTTTGTAAGCTAAAAAAAAACCTCCGGTCTATCTAAATACAGACCTTTCCCAGTGTAAATGGAAGTGCTCCATAATATATATATCTGTCCTGAAAAGTAACCTGCCTTCTTCAGTTCAACATGCATGTAAGTCCTTTCAGCGTCATGTAGAGATGTGTAACGATATAATGACATTATTTGTAACGATGTAAGGCCTTCAAAGCAAAGTTGATTTTAGTGACGGCAATGATAAAATATTTAGACTGTCAAAACATCATCAAAATCACTGCATTTTTTTAATGCAGACCTATCTTTTTGTTTTGTTTTGTTCAGAGTTAGCTTATCCTCCCCATATTTAGATTTTTGAGACTGAGGTCGGAAAGAGCACCAAACTGATTCAAAAGCACAAAACTGGTTGCGAACTATGAGGAGGATTCTAGTCTGGTTGATGCACTTTAGCTTTTTGGACTTTTGAATGATCATTTCTTACAGTAAGGGAGTTTGTAGGGCTCTGATCTATCTTTTCTTATCATGGTTAACCATGTTAAGATTAAAAGCTCGTAACAGGAAAATAATTCGAAGTGTGAAATAACAGTAGTTCAGAAACTGAAGAAAGAAATATTCCCTTCACATACCAGGAGCACAAAATGGGAGCAAACAATATGGACAATATTTAGTTACAATTGGTTTTAACTAAATAATTAAAAATATTGATGTTTGTTTCTTTTCTCATCAAATGCATGCTGGACATGACAAGGTTTGTAATTGCAATGAAGAAGAAGCCAGATGTGAAACTAGCTTTATAACTGGGCAGGGTAAATTAAAGATTTTATGAGGTGGGTAACAACAACATGGATTGTTATTCTTTCTATTTTTCCTAGGTAAAAAAGAGAACAGCAAGCAAAAATGTATAGCTAGCCCTTAATTTGAATCATTGGAAAAATTTTATTTATTTGATGCATTTCAGTCGTATTCTCCATCTTAATAAGCATTTATTTCTGACATTCTGTGGTTTTGGATCTCTGCTTTTGAACTCTGGCAGCCTTTCAGTTATTGCGCTCTCAGAAGGATAGCATTGAAGAGACAACTACAAACCATTTCAATACATACTTTTCTTTCTAAAACTGTTTTGTAAAGGTAAATCCATTTTCTATAAACACAACTTTTACTGTTTCAGCTGCTACAGTAATACATACTAAAAAGAGTACTTCTGTAACATTGAACTGGGCTTTGTAGTGTAGGTTACCACACTGGATATAATGTGACAGCCTAAAGTTATTTGCATCTAAATGTGGTTTCTCTGTCTAGATAGTCAAACCTACCTGTGTCCGGGTGTATTTTCCTTGTCTCATCTGTAAGATGTATGGAGGGAATATCTCATTTCTGAAGTAACAAGTACAGAAACTAACACACAGCTCGTGAAATGCTTATTTTCAGTATCATTAAAAATGTACCTCACATGCCAGTGGAGTAATTTCCTGTGGCTTCTCCTGGTTGCATGTGGCAAAGAATCCTCTTTCCATAATGTTTTGTGTCACCCTAAACCTCATGGCCTAACTGAAACCTGACTGATCAGTTAATCGAGTCATGTCAGTTCACGCCACTAGAGGGATATGTCCTGAAAATTTAGCGTGTGGATCCAATAGTGTTTTGCTTGGGACTGGGAAGGGGCTGCTGTTCAGAAATTGCGCATGTTCAGCTGTTTCTTTTTGTGGACTGTGAAATTCAGAAGATGGCACGTGTGTGTTGAAGAACATTTTTCTCAATCCCTTCGCTATGCAGACACTTCAATATGTCATGTTATGCTGGTTGTTTAATTTCTATATAAAATGAGACCTAACAAACAAATTGATTAGAACTCATTATAGCTGCATATGTTGGAGAAGACTGTACATATTCCATCTCATCAGTAATTGCATGCGAATGGGGAGATAAAATTGACACAAAATCTTCAAGATGTTTTCACTACTTGGTTCTAATGTTAAAGTAAAGATACCAGTCACTGATTCAGAAATAAAGCTGAATTTTGTGCTACAAATTGTGTGGTTGAATTTTACGTTAATAATGAACCTGTGCTTCTTCTAGGATTGTATTTTAGTGGATCATAGCATATACCACATCTTAGGCAGGGAATCCTGAGGCAGGGTTTTCAGCTCAAAAGTCTCACATCCCATGATAACATCAGCTTTCAAATACTTCAGCTCATAATGTCATTATTGGCAGCTTTCTGGTAATTGTCTACTCTATACTGGTTGCAGAAGAAGGTCATTAACACCTTTACATCCCCCAAGCCTGGTCCTGTGTAACACGCACTATATCCCACTGATTCATATGCAGATAGCATGAGTAAGATGCTAAAAACAGGATTGTAAGAGACTGAATCAGACTCTTTGTAAAGTGCTTTGAAGTTTAAAGACACTTTATAAGCACTGTTGTTAGGTTGATAATTATACCTGAAGTAATATCACAGAAATTATTGGCACGTGAATGAATGAAAAAGAAAAGTCATTTCCTAACGTCAAGAAGGATCTGATCCAAGAAACTTCAGCACGCTTTAGCAGAACTGATTCGCTATTCATAGCTAGGTAAAGCAGGTACGTCCGTGCTGAAGTTAAATGGAGTCATGCATTTGTAAAGCATCATCAAAGTCCTAGAGCCACATAAATATTCAGAAACTTGCCAGCGTAATATGACTGTTCTTAGTCATATTTTGAATGGTATTGCATGCATTTTGGCAAATGGCTGTGGTAGTTGATGACAGCATCACAGGTTTCAGCTCTGTGGATTCTATGAGCATCAAGCACTGACAGGATCAGATATAAATGCAACAACTTGAATAGTGTTGATGAAAACAGGAACTGCTGAGCACAGCTGTTTAGGAAAGGAGATGCAACCTACCAAGGAGCCACATTCTCAATTACATCCACGGTAACTCTTTTGACTTCAATGAGGAAAGAAATTCATTAGAAGTACATGACCGTGTCAGAAATGAGATTCAGCTCTGGATCACCCACATCCTGCCAGTCTTCAGTTCTTTTGTTCCTTTTGGTTTCCTCCTATGACCCCAACATCCCTCATGCAGAGGGTGGTTCAGTTCTATATCTGAACCTCAAAGCACGTTTCTAAGGGAGGTATTTTTCTGCTTCATCCTTTTCCTAATACAAGCCTATCTGTTGGGGTCTAGCGCAGATACATCCAAAAGCCTTTCAAATCAAAAGCTGAGGCAGATGGTGTATTGGTTTTACGTGGTCAAGGTTTGGTAGCAGGGGACTGTGGTGGTTTTACCCAGCTAAACAGCAAAACTCCACCACAACCGCTCGCTCACTCCCCCTCCTCAAAGGAACAGGGGGAGAAAATACGATGGACAAGGGCTCAAGGGTTGAGATAAGGACAAGAAGGTTGCTCACCAATTACCATCACGAGCAAAACAGACTCAGCATAGGGAGATTAATGTAATTTATTACTATCACTAGCGGACTAGAGCAGTGAGAAACTAAAAGCAAACTAAAAACACCTTCCCCCCATCCACCCTCTCCTACCTCCTCCCCCCGAGCAGCGCAGGGGAACAGGGAATGGGGGCTGCGCTCAGCCCATGTCGCTGCGTCTCTGCCGCTCCTTCGTGGTCACTCTGCCCNGGGTGGCAGCTCCCACCGGATCACCTGCTCCTGCGTGGGCTCCTCTCTACGGGCTACAGGTCTGGCCCGGAGCCTGCTCCTGCTGGGGCTCTCCATGGGCTGCAGCCTCCTTCAGGCCACATCCACCTGCTCCTCCGTGGGCTCCTCCACGGGCTGCACGTGGAGATCTGCTCCGTGTGGTGCCCCATGGGCTGCAGGGGGACAGCCTGCTCCACCATGGGCCTCTCCACGGGCCGCAGGGGAACTTCTGCTGCGGTGCCTGGAGCACCTCGTGCCCTCCTTCTGCACTGACCCTGGTGTCTGCAGGGCTGTTCCTCACTCCTCTCTCCCAGCTGCTGTTGCACAGCAGTTTTTTCCCTTTCTTAAATCTGCTCTCACAGAGGCGCAAACAACATCGCTCATGGCTCAACTCTGGCCAGCGGTGCGTCCCTTTTGGAGCCGTCTGGAGCTGGCTCTGATCTGACATGGGGCAGCTTCTGGAATCTTCTCAGAGAAGCCACCCCTGTGGCCCCCCTGCTACCAAACCTTTACCACGTAAACCCAATACAGATGGTCACATCCATTTTGCTAAAATTAGGATGTTTACTTACCCGTAGCAATGGATTGAGCTGAAGCTTACCTGCACCCAGTGGTTACTACCCTGAATGTAGACAGCGTGCGTAGGTATCTCCAAGCACCTGCAGCTTTCAGCCCATTGTATTAGCATGAAATAAAACTGTTGTCAGTTTGCAGTAATTTGCAGGTCTGAAATTGGTACGGGAGAAGATAAACCTATTGTTCAGCCACTCCCGTGGGAGAAGCCGTTGGCACTGGGAAAAATGCAAAAGGAGAGCTCAGCTTAGTAACTTTTCCAGTCATCTGAGCTTAATTCACCCCTGTATGTGAACCAGAACCCTTATCAGCTGCAAAACATCTATGCTAAATGTACACCAATTTAAACTGAAATATGGAATGATGATCTATCAAGGGAGGGAGACTTTCTAAAAGCACAAATGGCAGGTGCCTCAATCTCATTGACTTTCAAAGGAATCCAGGAATCAGTCTGCCTTTGTACTTTGGAAGTCTTCTCATGCTTTAAAAAGGCAAAACAAATGCCATAATGATTCATTGTTTACACTTGTAAACAGCTTTCTCCTTAGAAAAAATAAAGCAAGCTATCTTTTTCTGTGTGCTGCTTTACGAACATCAAGCTCAGCGTGACAAGGCTTGCATGACCTTTGTAACAGTATTTAAGCGTGTTAACCTGAAGTCGGATCCTGCCTAAAAGTCTCAGTTCACTTCCGTAAGTGTTGGCATCTCGTGTCATTTGAGATTCTTTCAGAACAGCAGCTGAAGGCCAGGCAGGATGCCCTGGGGTCACTGGATATTTCCTAGATCCAGTGTCATACCACATACGGCTCTCAGCTGCTCTGTGTCCAAGAGCACTAAATGGCTATGGTTTTGGAACTGAATTGAGCAGAGGTGCCTGACTTTTTCAGACAGCTGAAGTTGGGTGAGGTCTCAAATCTCATTTCTCTCCTTATTCTCTTCTGCAAAGCACTCCACTCTGACCTGAGGTCTGTAAGCCTCCTGCTATGTTTTCTGTACCCCTAGGGTCCATGAACAGTGGATATCTGATGGACTCTTGGAATTGCTTTGACCTCAGTTGGCTTGAGTTCAGACATTCATGGCAAGCAGCCTTACTTTTACATATTATACCGCTCAGTGGAGCATCGTATCCTTAGGACGATGTATAAGCTTCCTATATAAAACCTTGGAGGAGAGATACACCAGAGGATGAGAGCCACAAAATGCTGGCTCTCTCCAGGACTTGTACAGGCAGAACTGAGTCCGTCTGGGACTCACAAACTTGAAGTAGCCCTTAGTCGCATGGTGGCAACAGCAGCGGCACTCCTCTCTTTTTGTTCCTGTACTAGCTCTCTCCCCAGGAGTGGAACTGAGAAAGGGTTTGGGGGAGAACACATCACAGGATCTCTCTTAACAACCAGCTCCTTTTGGGGAAGAAAGGGGAGGGCATTGACAACAGTTATAATAAAAATCTGTATGTAGTATCACGGTATTGCTGCAGCACAGGTGAAAGACAATTGTACAACAAACTCATATTTTCAAGCCTGCAAGAAATCTTTTGAAGCCTCCACATTTTCTGTGAGTTGATAGTCTGTTAAGTCGTTGGGTGAATTAGGCAAGGCTCTCCTGAAAAGAGCAGCCACCTTGTGCAGGCTGGTGGCCATAAACAGCAAGCTGCTGGGTGTCAGCATCAGTTTGCTAACCTGTCCGGCTAAGGCTCCTCGACCTGGGGCCTCCTTCCTTTATCCCAGCTGCGCTGATTCTGCTAAGGTTTCTGACACCACAGGCTTTACGTGCTAACTCCTGAGGTGTATCTGTCCTTCCCACTCTTACCATTTTTGGTGTATGGTCAGGTGCAGGCTGAGCAGAGGCTGATCTGTGACCACCTAATGCAGGAGTGGAAGTCCCAACAGTATAAGGGTGACTTAAGGCAAATTTTGAAGGCAAAATATTGTTGAGCAACAAGAAACTGACTGTGAGACAGGGAGAGGCTAATCTAAAGCCTGTGAGGAATGAGGAGGGATAAAGGCTGAAGCTTTTCTACCCAAAATCATAGTGGGGATAGAATTAGAAGAACTAGTTATTACCAATGTCTCACCCTTTTCCTATAACTTTCAGTTTTGGGAAAAAAGCACCCACAGACCATTTGTTCAGTGCATCTTGAATAATGAATCAATTAGTGTCTGAACATGGAAGGTAATATATCCCACACCATCCTTTCTATAAGCCTTGCCCATCCAATTGTGCACTGCTTCACATTTGCTCTCATTGTTAGGGAAAGCAATTTCCTTGTGTTGCTACTTTTGAAAACCTCTGGGAAAGGGGAAAACCACTAGGAGCAAGCAGAAAGCCTCAGTGGTAAGTAGATGCAGAGATATTAAAATGTCAAATGTTAGAAGAATTGAAAAAAAAAAAAGAACACTTGAAAAATCTTCAGTTGCACTGCAGCTACAGTAGGAAAGGCAGCTGCTATTTTCTTCCTTGATCTCTGGGAAAATGACATTCATATTTACCCCAAGCTTATGCAAATTTTTCTACCTAGCCTGGAAATGAAGCACCTTCTGCTCATCTAAAGAAACTGTTGTTATATTTCTCTAATTTACTGCAGGAAGGAGGAGGAGAGAGAAGAGATCAAGTAATTATTTACTTGGCAAAAATCTTTTGTTACCTTTCTGGATATCAGTTAATTACCAGTAAGCTAATCAACTTACACCTCAGCCAAATTCTTTCTTTTAACAAGTCATTAATAAAGGAGACTGCTCAGACAGTTCAAATTGACTTTATTAGCATAGCTTGAATAATTCAGAGCTATGAACTAAAAGGGAGATAAAAGGAAACACAAGGAAATACAATAATACATTTCAACTTGCAACTGTCTTCTGGGGTGACATCTGTCCCATGGTCATTCCCGCAGTAACTGCTGGGTGATCGGCCTCAATAGGAGAGCTCATTACTAGGCAGGGAGAGAAAGAAGTTTTCTGGAGCTTTTATACCACTGACCCTACTTTGCTGGTGGCAGCAGCTCCCAGGAAATGAGTCACATTATCTTGTACTGTGCCAATGCTTCAGCCACCTTGGTTATATTTACACAAATGAGAGCTGGCTTCTGGGCATGGCAGTGCCCAGGTGTTTGACTCGCCAAACTTAATATGGGTCATAAAAAATTGTAGAAGAGAGTTGGTCGATCATGACACACTTCTGTAAAAAGTTTTATCCAGAAGTTTGACGTAATTATTTGAGTACACTGTGAATGACTTAGTTACAACATATGAAGCTCCATAACGCGTATAAATCACATTCTGCATTCTGTTTGAAGTCATTATGGCTACAATAGTAACTCAGTCTGATATAATGCTGAATTACAGTCCCAGGCAACTTCTCTCTGTACAGAGTGCCGAGTGTGGTAGCTCTGGACAGTCTGAATCATTTGATGGGTTCCTGAGTTCAAATGCCACAGTAGTTGTGATCTAAAAGTTCGGCAATGCTAATATATGGTTTAAACACAGCCCAATATGCTTAGCACAAACCCTAGAGCACCCTCTGCGAACACTGCGTGATTTCTGTGATTTGTATTAATGGCTTTGTAGCTTCCTGGTAGAAACTGGAGTGTGACAGTCTCAGGAAAGGGATACAGTGACTCTCCCTTGTAGGCTGTACTTCAAAAACCAAGCCTAGGTTTGTCACCTGTCAAATAAGAAAAGGGCCTGTGGAAGAAGCACTGCTGGTCCAGGGGCTTTCTCTAGGACCATCGCTGACCAAGGCTGGTAGACCTGAATTGTCTGCATCAGCTCTGCTACATGAGCCATATGACCCATCCACGATCAGATATGACTGATGTAGGTTAGGGGACTGCTGATGCTTAAAGGAACAGGGAATAAAATTCAGCAAGAGTCCAGCTCAGATGGGCTTCTCTCTCATTCCAGTCTTCCCAAGAAAGTTGCGATGCGCTTAGGGGTCGATGCTGTACATCAGCCCATTGATCAAAGGCTAAACAGTGTTTCTGGATGAATTAATCTTTTTTTAACGCCATCAGAGCAAATATATGCTGTATTACTCAGTGCTCTATTGCCTTCCTGATACACTAGATCCAACCAGAAGCAGTTTAACACCTTCCTTCTTGTATTCCCTTTTAAAAGGAACATTTCTACGCCCTGCTTCCATTGCCAGGGACGCTGCACTATTCACATGACCATTTCCATTTCTGAAGCCAATGCTCTCTCAAGGCTTTGGAGGCCAGACTGCTAATCTCTTGACAAGCAAGTGTATTTCTTGACAGTGTGATTGGTGTTGGCCCATCGCCCTTAATGGCTTGGCCCTCTGACAGCTGGCTGTGATTTTCTGACGACTGGAGCCCCAGTCACATGCCCCCTGACAGCAGCAGAATAATATTCTCATGCCTGCTATAATGGCAAATGCGTTTGGAAGGCTCATGAATAAAATTCCCTTCTCTGTCTCTTTTTATAACTCTGACATGCTTCTCTGTTGCCCAGTTTCTCCTCGTGCTTTCCCCCCTCCACCGTTATTTCTCCCACTCTATTATTATTCCTCACGTTATCAGAGTGGCAGAGACAGACACTTCTAATTTCTTCCCTGCTTGAGGCTCAATGCTCTTTCTTTTGGTCTCTGAGCAATATTCCCCAGATATTGTTGGCAGGAGGCTCTGTCAGTGCTGAGTCCTGTGCGAAACTGCCTTGTAGAACCCCTCTTATTTTGCTCCTACCAGCTTCTAACAATGCCAGTTCCGTCTTTCATGGGCCTCGCTTGCCAACTTTGATATTTATTTTCAAAACATGCCTTTGACTCTTCTGTTTTCTCAGGGAAGTTTGGGCTTGGTTCCACAAGCCTGACATACCTCCTAATTCAAAGCGCGGAGAGGAACCTCAGATGCAGGGAGGCAGGGGGAAGGGGGAGCTGCAGTGTAAAAACTGGTTTATTTTCTTTCTTTCTTTCTTTGCTTATGGAAAGTCTTGTTTGCCCTCAGCTGAGCAGAAGGAGATGGCTGTGGCTTATAGCTAAGCTACGTGTTGGAGCAGGCATCAAGGAAGTGGAGTCTGGGGATTTTCTTAATGTGACTTATTTATTATCCTAGAGAAACTGGTCGTAAAAGGGAAGGGATTGGTGTCAGCATGCAGGAAACCTCTTGCTTCAGCAATCTTGGATGAAAGATTAATGTCTAATTCTCTAGGGGTTCTGATAAGATAGCAAGATAGATTATCCTGCTGCTTGCAATACCCCCCTCAAAAGGAGTGTGTGTCACTAAATGAACAATCCCAAAATCGAAGCTGCGTGGTGCGGTCGGCGCGCTGAGGGAAGGGATGCCATCCAGCGGGGCCTGGACAGGCCTGAGGGTGGGCCCGTGCCACCCATGGAGTGCCACAGGGCCAAGCGCAGGGTCCTGCACCCGGGTCGGGGCAATCCCAGGCCCCAGCACGGGCTGGGCGGGGAATGGGTCGGGAGCAGCCCTGCGGAGAAGGACGTGGGGGTGCTGGCGGGCGAGGAGCTGGACACGAGCCGGCAACGCGCGCTTGTGGCCCAGAGAGCCGCCGTCCCCTGGGCTGCCCCGCGGGCAGCAGGGCGAGGGAGGGGATGTCCCCCTCTGCCCCGCTCTCGTGAGGCCCCACCTGCAGGGCTGCGCTCAGCTCTGGGCCCAGCACGGGAAGGACGCGGAGCTGGGGGAGCGGGCCCAGAGGAGGCCGCGAGGATGCCCGGAGGCTGGGGCAGCTCTCCTGGGGAGCCGGGCTGAGGGAGCCGGGGCGTTCGGCCTGGGGAGGAGAAGGCTGCGGGGAGCCCTCCCGGCGGCCTCCCCGTGCCTCAAGGGGCTGCGGGGAAGCTGGGGGGGGACTCTGTGTCGGGGCTGTGGGGACAGGCCGGGGGTGACGGCTTCAGGCTGACAGAGGGGAGGTTCGGGTCAGCCCTGGGGAAGCAATGCTTCCCACTGAGGGTGGGGAGGCCCTGGCACAGGCTGCCCAGAGGAGCTGGGGGTGCCCCGTCCCTGGCGGTGCTCAAGGCCAGGCTGAGGGGGGGGAAGTCCGCCTCAGAGAGTGTCCCAGGAAACACCTGAGAAGGGAGTGAGACCGGGGGCTGTTTCCCAGAGCGCTCTCCTGGACTCCAGCTGCATCCCTGGATCCTCAAGAAGCTCCTAAGCAGGGGGTGGCTTCTAGCAGCCCTCAATGGATTTGTCTTCCATGCACCTGACCGATCTCCCCTTGAATCTGTGTGACTTTTTCACACTGCCATGGCTCTGCAGCAAGGAGTTAGTTATCGCATGGGGAACCAAGAAACACCTTTCCATTAGAGAGAGAGGAAGAAAGAAA
>VXAL01010896.1:277-23518 GCA_013399475.1 Chauna torquata | reverse complement strand
AGGAGAGGAGAGGAGAGGAGAGGAAAATGGAAGTGTCCATCCACATTGTGGAAGTGCTCAAGGCCAGGCTGAATGGGGCTGTGGGCAGCCTGGGCTGGTGGGAGGTGTCCCTGCCTGGGTTGGAGATGGGTGGGCTTTGAGGCCCCTTCCAACCCAAGCCATTCTGTGATTCAGTGATTCTTTTTCAAAGACAGAACTCTGCTGCACAAACAAACCAGGTACAGTTGTGCATAACAG
This sequence comes from Chauna torquata, assembly GCA_013399475.1. Classification (NCBI taxonomy): domain Eukaryota; kingdom Metazoa; phylum Chordata; class Aves; order Anseriformes; family Anhimidae; genus Chauna; species Chauna torquata. The sequence goes on along the minus strand of VXAL01010896.1, from coordinate 23,281 downwards.
CACCCCACCCCGGCCACCCTCCCCTGTTCCATGACACCTGTTTTATGATTGCATTCATTTAGCTGTGGTGAGTGGTGCTGGATGGGTTTGGCTTGAAGGCTGAAACTGAGCTTGCCCCCTGAAAGGAGGACTTAGACTCCAAGCCTTACAGTGTGGGCACTTTGCTGGCTCTCAGCCTGCCTGTAGCAGAAGTTCAAAACTTCCACACCGTGTTTAGGCATAGCTGAGAAAACTGCACCCTTGTCAGCTCCCATGTCCTCCTCTGGGTAATGTGAGCAAGAGCTGGGCCCTGCATGATAACAGCTAAAATGGGCTCAAGCCTTTCTTTCCAAGCAGGTCTCAGAGCTGTGCCCCAGTTTGTGCATGTGTGTGGGGAACATGGGCATCAGCCTGGTCCTGGAAATGAGCTTAAACCCCAGCAACCCAACCATAGTCTTGGGCCTGTTTATTCACAGGACAAGAGCAACACACGTCAAGACAAGATTTTCGGTATTCCTAAATCTTGCTGAAGCACAAAACTCATTGTGCTCACAAAGATATGTCAGAAATATTTTAGGCATTAGCAGAATAACTTGAGTGCAGAACCACTGTAAGGGAGGAGGGCATGAGGCTCCTGCATTGAATGAGCTGTTCTGGGCTCAGCTGGGATTTTTCTTAGTCTTTGTGCTGCTTGGTAGGGGCACTGGCTCCTCCTGGCTTGTGCTGGCGAAGGAGGATGATATGACACTTTTGTGTCCCACCTGAGTCTAGGTCAGCCCTTGGAGCACTTCCACGCACAGCAGGAAGACTTTTCCTGGGGCTCACGAGAAAAAACTACAAGATACTGTAGCCTGAGTTCTTCCAACGGCAAAAATATGCGTTTTGGAAGTGCTTGGGGGAACTCCAGGAGAACAGCTTATTTTGGAGGCAAGGAAATGACTGCAGCTACCCATTCAGCCAGGTGGGCAAGCTGAAACAAGTGGCTCCCTTGAGCCCCCCATCATCGCCCTTGGGAGTGCAGTTAGTACAAGCTTTTGTTCTGTGCTGTGTGGGTGTCTCAAAGCAGGAAAAATACCCTGCAGTTTCCTTCCATTGCTGCACTACACTGCTGCTAACAAGGGACTGTCACAAAGGATCTCTCTTTATTTTATACAGAGATTTTCACACAAGCTGTGTTCCAAAAAGCTTGTAGTTACCTCAAGGGTGTTTGTGTGCTTGTGAAATACTCTCTGGAGCTCTTACTGGTGGTCCAGGAAGATGATCTGGCTCTTCAGGGGGCCTCAGTCCAGTTTACGTTTCTGTACTCTGATATTGAGATGTTTCAGGATGAAGCAGACTGAAGCTCAGTGCTCTCCTGGACCATGGGCATCAAGGTGCCACTGGGGTTTCTTGTCTTCTGTAAAGTGCGCTCTGTGATCCCGTGTTGCCTTTGGTCGTAACAGGTTGGAATCTTTGTCCTGCGTTTAGGAGTTCTCGGGACTGAGCCTTGCCTAGCATGCCTTGTCTGCATTTTTCTTGACCTGCCTAAGCTTTGTTTTAACTTGGTTAAGCTGTGACGGCAATTTCTGTAACTGTCCGTAGGTCTATGGCTAATTTGCTTTACTTTCATTTATCTTTGTGTGTTATGACCATAGTTTATATCGATAGCAGTAAAAAGCAGTTATTCTGTGAAGAGAGACACAACTCTAACACAATGAGAAACAATGAGTACAGAGAAAAACAGGCCTGGTGTGATAGCAGAGACCTTGAGAAGCAGAGGTACAGGACGTGGAGCAGAAGAATGCAGGCATGGGATGAGAAGAGACGGGGCACAGGCTGGTGCTGGAGACCTCCTGGCTATAAACAATGTGACAATGGTCAGTTAAAGAAATGCAGACCTGGAGCTGGACAAAACTAGTTCTAGAAGTAAGAAGGAGAACAAAGAAATAATGTCTAACGTACGTAAAGGGCACCGTATAGAGTAAATTTGGATGCAACATGGATCTGTAGACTCACGAAGAAAAAGAAAGGTGTAAAAGAATAATAGGAAGCATATGAAAATGACCCAAAGTGGATCTCAGAGTGAGGAAGGATAAACCAGTAACATAAACAACATATTTTTGATTGTTATTACTACTTTTGAGACTTTTCCTGCACTATATATGGAATTATTACTCTTTCTTTTTCTCTAATAATTAGATCAAGACTAATATCAATTCTTGAATTAGACAGTTAAGATTTCAATTATACTAACAAGAAGTTCTTGGCTTTACTTACATGCATGGTGTGCTGCCTCTTTGCCCATGTACAACATTTTCATCGTAACACTTCAGAAGTTGAATTTTTTGGATGAAACACATCTTTACAGAGTAGATGTTTCCATCCAAGCTAGATACTACAGATGCCCGTTACTGTCAGCAGAGACTATAATTTCATCTTAAAGTGGGTGTCTAAAAAGGGGTCAGATGAATCATTCTGTAAGACTGCCTACATTTTTTCCTGTTAATTTTACAGAGAACCCAGGCTGACTAGCTAAGACAGAATTGGTACAAGACTTTAGATGTCTTGAAATTATATAAATCCACCCCAGATGTTCACACGGTTCTGACCACTCAATTTTGTCTGCAGACCCAAGATACCCTTGAAACAGGCGATCCTGGAAACCCTTGTGAGAAGGAACCATTGCTCACATAGTGCTGCTGCTGGGGCACAAAGGGACACGCAGAAGCAGCTGACCAGGCAGCTGACAAGTAGGCTCAGGTCCTGTTTGGGCATCTACGATCTCCCTAAGGTTTCTTCACCAGAACCAACACTGGAGCATGGTCTTGTATTTAAATAAGTAAATTTGGATGCTAATACAGTCTGCAACTGACATCCTGGGCAGTGTAGACATAGCTATGCTGATGCACGACAGTGACAGTTACGCTTACATTCTGTTTCCTAATACCAAACCAAATTTGTTAGCATGGCTTTTCAGTTAGTTATCTAACTTGAGGCACCTTAAAAGGCTGGTATTCAGGAAACACTTTTTCCTTCCAAAAACCATTGAGATGCTGGCGTTATGGAGAGCTGCCGCATCAACCAACCAGCTTTACCATGTTAATGGGTGCATTTCCAGGGAAAAACGTGCTATGTGTGGCTAGGCTGGAGCTCAGGCTTTGACAATCATTTCCTACCAGGCTGAAACATCTTTCATTGAATGTATCATGCTCAATATTCATTTACTGGGTGTATTTATTCACCAGAGGGTTCCTTCTGCTGGCTGGTAAGACCGCCTGCCCTGGCTCTGGTCTGATTCAGACCTTACAGCCCTGCTCTGGGACCCCTGGTGGGCCATAAAGGTCTTATCTTTCATGCGGTGACTCCATGTGCCTTCTCAGAAGAAAGGAAGCAGAAGGAAGACCCCTAGAGCAGACATAGATGGAGCAGAGAATTCAGCCCTGAGATCAGGCTTCGAATCCTGCCGAATTCCACATCCCAAGACATCTTCCACACCCCTGCAGCCTTTGTTGCTCCACGAGGCTGCGGTGTCCATTCTGCGTTCCTCCCACCGTTCGTCACCCCTTCCTGATTTAGGGCTAGCGTCAAGCAGGACTCTCCAGATGGCTTGCATCTTCCATGTGCATTGCCCTAAGGACAGAGAGGGGGTCCCACAGTGGCTGTTGGCAATGCTAGAAACTGAAAATGACCCCGCTACCTTCTCTGCCAATGCAACCAATGCAGGGAGAACCAAAAGCCCTTTCCTCCAAGAAAGTTTCTTTGCATGAAAAGGCAACTGTTTGCTGAGCAGGAGAACCCGTGACTTTTCTTTTGCTTTTTAATTTGAAAATGAAATTTTCAGTGGAGAGCAGCCATCTCACAATGCAGTCTGTGTTAATCAATTGTCCCACACGTCATTTTTAATTAAACAGACAACTGGAGTGAATTAGGGTGGGGAAAGACACACAGGGAAATTTGGATTGCAGATGATCGCGGGGCGATGCAGTGAACACTGGCAGTCAGGAGTGTTTGAGTCTGCCACTGTCTCAGCCACAAAACCTCCTGCTTGATCTTGGGTACATTCATAGTTTTGAATCTGTTCCTCTTTATGTATCCCTCGCCTACACAGTCTGTAGTCTTCAGGTGCTGCAGTGGTACAAAGAGATGTTGGAAAAACCCCAAAACACTGCAACCATTAGAAATATTCTGTGCGCAGGCAGATAGAAGATAGTTACCTAACAGCTCTCGCATAGGATAGTGAGGATAAAGCACACTGAACCAGACTTGTCTGTGGTTTAACTCCATTAAGGATTAATTGATCTCCACCTTGCTGAATTTAGGGGTGTTCATTTAGTCTACCTTTCTTCAAAGAAAACTTCCTTTGTTATAACTGGGAATGTATTTTTGCTAGCATCACGTCAGAAACTGGTTAGCAGTAAATATAAAAAAGTTGCCAATAAGAGCATTTTGGCAATAAAAACGCTTCATTGAGTCAGGACCACTTGTGAAGGTAATATTAATGACGTGATATTGCTGGAGTGTTTACAGATTATTGGACATCAGTTTGTGAATCCCAAAGGCTGGTGTGGGTTCCTGAACAAACACCTATTCATCTAAAAATGCATGATGTTTTTTAGAACTATTTTTTATCTGCACTAAAACTCAGCATTTGTAGCTAAGCTCAATGTCTTACTGAGCTGGCCAACGTACAGGCAATACCTCCTGCCGAAAATGTACGGTTTGACAGAAAAGGCAGAGGTGAGGGGGACAGGACACCATGGAGATGGGACTGTCCACCCCTGTGCTACACAGCAAGTCCAGTGACCAAGAGACCAGTGCTTTTGTCTCTCATGCCCAGTCTCATCCAAATGATGGCACATGTTCTCCATGCGCTGTTTCCTGTCCTGCTGCTTCAAATGTGCTTTCAGGATGGGCTCTTGGTGGCCACCATATGCGCCCCAGGTCCTGGGACAGTTCTCTCTCACCACCTTTATCTTTAAGGAGCTGGCACCAATGACCTGCACTGAAGAAGAGCTGGATAAGCAGAGATTTTGCTTCATACCACGTAAGTGGCAGAAACATACTTAAAAATTCAGACTGAGAATCCCCTGAATCACACAATCCCAAGAGCCGGGACTCACCCCTGCCAGCCCTGCCTCCTCACCTTCCCACAGCGGAGGATGCGCGGTAGCACAGAGGAAGATGAACACAGTGAAAGGCTCAATAGATGGTGATTTGGTGACTCATATTTGATGAACGGCTCACAACCAACTTTACATGGGATTGCAGCAGTTTAACTGCTTCAACCTGCTTTGCATCTAAGGCAGAAAGACTGCGGTCCCTTCTTCTGCTTTGTGGCAGCAAGGCTTCCAGTGCCAAGTTTTGTGCTTTGTTAATCCAAGCATATCAAGAGACAACTGCCTTTTGCTGTTTGCAGCACGTAAAAATCAATATGCCACTTACATATCCTCTCTGACTGTCATCCCAGACACTTCTGCTCTGCTATTACATGCAGAAAGTTTACCTCCTTCAAGCAGAATGCTATTTTCTGCATGAATGAGAGAAATGCTCCAACATTATGGCCTCATATAAATTATAGGTGTGAGAAAAGGATTTATGAAGGATATAACAGGATGAGCAGCTTCTGAAAACAGAGGACTGGGCCCCAGGAGCAATGCTATCCTTTCTATTTCCATGGCCCCGACCTTTTTATTCAGAACCAAATTTTGACTGTACTGCAAGGTGTTTGTAGACCTCTGTCTTGGAGGTGCAGTGGAACAAGGTGAGATCCAGCAGCCAGATATATCTCATGTAGACCTGTCCTATCTGATCTACACCACAGAAGACTATTTCAGAGCTGAAAAAGCAAGTTGTTGTGCACAATATTTGAAAGACACTTTGGCTTGAGGACTGTGGTCTTAAAAATGGAGTAGAGAGGAGAGATGCATGGAAAGGGAGCAAAGGAGAGAAAAGATGGTTGGGGAAATGACTGCGAATGTTGTATGGAGAATGAGCCAAAATAGGGCGTGCAATTTAGATGTGCAAATCTTGGAACAGGAAAATGTTGGAAGAGGAAAGCCAACACAAATGCTAATGGACACATGGGCTCAGGTGCCAGGGTCTCCTTCATGTGGCCTGGGTCCTCTCCTGGCATGGATCAGGAGGGGAGGTGGTTGCTTTATTTCGACACTTCATCTACTGCCATGGTGGTCTTGGAAAGCCTGAGTTCAACTCCTTCCCTTTCCAGCAAGGATTTCTGCCCAGACCTGGGGATCTGCCTACCACCAGCCTGCTGGTCCCAAGTCTGGAATGAAATTGGTCTCTCCTCCTCCCCTTGATGCTCAGCAACACAGCAGCAAAGACACTGTATGGCAATGATCCCAAATCCCTGCTGGGATGGTGGGGTTCCCCCAGACAAGCCTGCTGTGACCCTCCCTGCCATATGACAGGAGCTGTCATCCCCTTCTCCATCCCCTGCCCTTTCTGCCAGGTGGGAGACACCTACCCCAGTGCTTGCTCTGATTGCAGTGGAAGAAGTGGCTTCTGCCTGTTTTCCCTTGCTCCTTTCCCCCTTGGAGGCCCACAGGAGAGCTCAGGGTTCCTGCAGCTGCCTGCGGCCCTTCTCTGCTCTCAGCAATGCCCCCTCCGCAGTCCTGGCCATGGCAAAGGCTGCTCCCAGGCCACCTCCCTGGCTCTGAGCCCACACCGGCTCTTTCTGGGGGAAGGTGCCAGCAGATGGTGCTCTAAGACCCCAAATTTAGCTCCTCTGCCCCACATCCAATGGGTAGCCTGCCGCAAGCACCCTCCCTGCTCAGGCCTTTCCCACCCTGGGCACAGCACTTTGCATCTTCTGGAGGACCAAAAGCACAGGATGATGTTTCTAAGCTGTGCGCATTCTAACATCTTCCAGCTCCATCCCCCAGGGCCTTTCACACCAGGAATATTTTTCCCTGGCAGAGGGGGCTTTCCAAGCAAAGACAAAATCAATATTAACTTCTTTCATCAGAATTGATCTATTCCAGAGAAGTTCAATGAATTCTTTCCTCTAACTCTATCATTAAAAATGTGGCCCACATCTTATCAGCGTATCCTTGTACAGGATGTGCTGCTGATTGAGGGCGGTGCTTTGGCAAGCAGGTCCAGCTCAGGGATGTTACCTGACATCTCAGGGGTGGATGAAACCATCTTCTGATTAAAAAAAAAAAAAGACAGATTCCAAGGCAGAAAAGCAGCACAGCTGATGACAGTATAGCCTGGACTTGGGTGAAAAAAGCCAGAGGCAGGCAGTGCTGGAAGGATAAGTTATAGCTGCGCTCTGTAGTTTATGGGAGAAGTAAGGTCTGTGTTTACAAAGTAAGAAGAGTGTAAAAAAAGTGCTTTTAAGCTGTCAGCTATTTATCTTCCACACTTGTTTAATGATGAACAAAATGTTATGGTGGGAGGAACCAGAGGGTGCAAGTACTTGTTGATGCCTTGGCAGAAAAGCGGTGTAGAGAATTTAAGTTCATGCTGCACTGCTGTGAGTGTTTGTAGGGAAGCAGTGGCAAGAGGTGAAGGTTTGCCTGCATTACCTGGGGCATAGTTGCTTGGGTATTTGGCCTGGAAGCCAGACAGTAAGTTTTGTGCCATTGCAACTTGGGAGTCCTTCTGTTCAATTGCTGCTATGGATAAATTCTTTATTTTGTGGGGAACCCCCAGACTCACATTTCAGTAGTGACTCTTTCTTGCTGGAAACCAAACTGCTCTTGCTTACCCCCCTTAAAGCCAACGCTAAGGTATTTGCTTCAAAACTCGCAACTGTTTTTTGTGGCCAAATATACAGAAATCAGTTTTGCCCACCAAAATGCAGCTACCTATGAGATAAACCACAGCAGGGGTTCGATGATGCGCAACTGCTTAGCCAGGAGACTCACATGTCCTGCTGAATCTGCACTGGGGAATTTGGGTTAGCAGGATGTAATTACCAGAGCTGGAGTTTGGCCATGTGCCTGGGGCTAACATCCTTTCACTCCAGAAAATTGCTGTAAAGGATCTCAAGTCAACGCAAGCACCTAAAGTCTCCTACCTGAGTCCCGACCTGGAGATGGCAGCTCCCGCAGAGGTTCTGGCGTCCAACGTGGGAGGCAGAAGATGCTGGAAATTCTGCTTAGGAAGCCTTGCAATCCTCCTGCACCTTGCTTTTGGGGAGAGGCTGGAGGTAGAAACAAGCAATTTGATAGAAAACTGAGAAAGACGCCAGTAATGAGATAGCTGTCAACACTCCATGCTGATAACTTCACAGGAGCAGAATTATTTATAGACAGAAGTGTCTGAGAACTTATTTTCTTTGACACTGGCCGTGGCAGAGTAATGGATAGCTCTACGGGATGGGTTTTCAAAACCACTCAATTAGGAGCAATGAGGTGCAAAATTACATGTGCAAAGAGATGGAAACGTAGATGTTTGAGATGAAAAGGTCTTTGCTGGCCTGCCAATACCATCCTGTTCCCAATAGGGCAGGAGCCCTGATGTACAATTGTTCTTTTTTACAGATATTTTTGTATACATGAATATGATATGCAGAACCTGAGAACTACAGATGTTTGGGTTATTTTTTGCTGCTCTGGATGACTCTGTGTGTATAAATCCTTGTCTACACAGGGAAGTTGTTTTTGCTTGTCTCTAGAGGGAGAAAGTTAGAAAGAACTCGATTTAGGAGTTCCCATTTTCATTCACTCTTGGGAATAAGAGTAAGAGTAGATTTTTCAAAAAAAGCGTATCCATCCGAGGAGGTGCTCAGGCACAGCTGGTCAGAAATCCTTTGCTTAGAAGCACAAGCAGCAAGCTCTCCTTGTTTATACTCTTCCTTGCAATTGTTCACAACCCAAAATTAAAAAAAACTAGCAGTAGCCTGAAAATCAGTGGTCTGCTCCTTGGGAAAGGAAACATTTTGCACAGAGATTAACAAGGAAGAATTCTTTTTGCACGGAGATCAACAGGGAGGAATTCTTTCTTCTGCTCAGGGAGGAATTTTTTTTCTGCTGAACCTAATTTTTTGTCAGACTGGACTTGCATTTGCTGACCTTTGTGAGTTTGAGGGATCCAGGCTTTCAGACCAAATTCAGTTCCTGGCAAAAATGTTCGTCCACTTCTGCTTTTTCTGATTACAGGCGAACTTTGGTCCTGAGAGAAGAGTGCAGTTCACTGCTTATTTCAGCCATTCTTGGTACTCGCGCATCCTTATCCAGGATGACTCTTTTACTGAAGTATTTTCAGGAGAAGGAAGGGGGAAAGCTGATGCTCAGCAACCTGCTTGCAGCAGAGACATTTTCCTCGCTGCGCTGCAGCAGAAGGTGACTTTATTTCAAAGAATAAAGTGGCAAACACACATTAAAGGTCACAAAGACACTCTGGTTTTCATTAAGACCAAATTGCAGCTGCAATGATTTGAATGGCAAAGGGCTCCAAATGCAATCAGCTGGCTGATTGGATCACCGTGGAGCGCACTCTGCAGGCGGCCTCCTTCCCCCTGTCTTTCCCTGCTTCACCTTCTGCTTTCTTCATACAATCTCCATCTTCTTCCATGATGCATACACGCGATACAAGAATCGTCATTATTCCTGTTTGCAGTAGCCATTACCATACTAGGAGTTAATCAGTGGGGCAACAGCCAGCCAGCAAGTGCCAGTAGACCCAAGCACAGAGATTTGATTGCTTTTTCAAGCCTTGATGTTAGGAGTGAGCTGTGGTCTGACAGGCAGGACCCAGGTGGGCAGGAGAGATATGAGTTCTATTTTGTACTAATCTGGGGAGCATTTCTGGGCCCTTGGACAGATGGGGTTTGAGCACTATGTTTCATGCAGTTGGTCTCTCTCTTTCCTGACCCTATCCTGCATCCTTGTGTTGCTATACGCAAGCCACATCCATCTCAGTGGGATTGATTTCATTTTCCTTCACACATCTAAATGCAGATATCTCCATCTGACTGAGCCACCCTCAGCTCCTTTCTTTTAAGTCACAAAAGAGAAATGGCCACTGTTAAAGCCATTCCCCAACCCACTGTAGATGTCTGCCTTAGGATAAGACAGATGATGTATCATGCCTCTAAATAAAATAGACCAGCTCCTCACGGACTTGGGTTGCCTGGGCCATTTGTCAGAGATTGAGATACAGCCCCACTAAAACTTCACTGAGCCTCATGTGCCTAATCAGCAAAATGATTTTCCCCTGCGTATTTAAGACAGTAGATGAAAGACCAATTTAACACTACTATTAATCCTCAATGCACCAGGCAGCACCTTGGTCTTCTCTGCAGGTCACATCCCCATGCCGTGTACAAGGAGAGTGGTTTAATCTTCTAGTCTGCAGGTATTTGTGAGTCTATGACTGCCAGAAACGCCTGAAAGAAGAAACAACTGCCTTAGCCATGTCAGCTGTTGTACAAGAGCCTGTAGCTCCATGGGGGAGTTTGTCCAGTCCAGGTTGAAAACCACTGTCAGAAGATATGTCCTCTTCCGGGCCATCCTGACGTTGGTGTTGATGATACCAAACCCTGTCCTTCATCACGATTCAGACTTAGAGATGTGGGTTCTTGCTATCATGCAGCTACATAACCAAAGCATGTTGACTTGTCCATCTTGGAGAAGCATGTGTGGGGTGGTGTTCTGCCCTCACCTGCATGTCCTGAGCCATACTGATGCTGAAATGTGCCTTGAGCGATGTATCATCCCTGGGCCATGGACCGGGTGTGATCAGAGACTCCTGGCCCAGGGGAAATTTGTATCTGAAGTCCTCCCTTTGGAGGCCCAGCCTCAGGCTCTAACCTCTGGGCTCTTATTCAGGAGCCGGGTGGTACCACCATGTTGGTCCATGTGTCGGTTGTCTGGCTCTGGCCCTACCTCCTCTCCGCACCATTGTTCCCACAAAATGAGCCTTATTCACCCATTATGGATGCGGAGCGTGTTGGCGTGGAGGGAGTGCCATTCATCAAGGGGCTCCATTCTCTACTCATTATCTGCCGGCTACAATGAATCAACGGTAATGAGGCAATTTTGGTCATTTCCACTTTGTATGCACAATAATTATTTTCCACCCCTGCAAAATAGTCCCTAATTAAACTGATGGATTTCAGCAAGGTCTTGCAAGACTAAACCCTCTTCATCTTTTATAGGGGTAGCATGGCCTGTGAAATCCATTGCAACTGGGCTCTGCAAGGCACAACAGAGTTTTCAGATGTCTCTCTTTGGTGGATTTTAATAGGCTGAACAAATGGAAACCTATGGTGAAATCAAAGATAAAGAAAGAGGAGACACATCTCTTTCTAGTGGAGGATAAAAAAAAAAAAACCACCCTAATTCCTTTAAATGCCCTAGGACAATGTGGTATCAAACGTGCAGGAGAACAAGATGAAACTCATTAATTCACTCAAGTCAGGAATGCCTGCTCATGAAAATGCAGGCAGGAAACTGCTCTCTTTTGCAGTCTGAATGAAACAAGGGGAGACATTTTGGCGTATTGCCCGCTGCTCCGTAAACAGCCCCGCTCCAAAGGGATCATCTGAATGCAGCACCTCCAAGCCGTTGTGCCACACTAGAGTCTTATTTCTTCTCAGTGATAACTGTTGAACCAAATGGAGGTCAAGAGCCTATTATTACCAGCATTAAAACACCAGCAGTGCTCTTAGAGGAGCCTGGAGGAGCCTATGCTTTAAAGCTAAATGGTCTCACTGTCAAACTATAACTGCTGTCCTTGGAGCGAGCTGTTACAACTGCTTCGGAAATTGTTGGTGCTTGTTGCATGAATAGATTACAACAAATCAGCTGAGCCACAGCAATTTCTTAGGTGTAAACTTGCAGCCGGGCAAAACCGGTGTTCTGGTCCGAGCTTAGTTCATGAGCCAAGAGGACAAACCTAAACCAAATTACCTCTCATTGTCTGCAGGATGGAGAGTGCACAAAAGCAGCTGATGAGCACTATCTCAAGACAGAGTAACGTGACCTTGTGCACGTGTCTTCAGACATGAGGAACATGAGATCCATGGCTGCTTGCTTATTTGGGGATTGAAAGCAGAAGCAAAGAGTTGGAGAACTTCTGTAGATGCTCCTAGCTCATGTGCTTGAGCCTCAGAAACATTTTGTGGGGAACCTTCAAGAAAGACAGATGCAAGCCCAAAGCCAGCAGCAAACTGGGGATAACCTCTCGACTTCACATAGGAGCTCATCCCTTTTTCCCTCAGAGCATCTGCCTTTTCCTAGGGGAAATGCACCTTGTGCAAGCACTAAGGCAGAGGAACTCAAAGCTGAAACGTGCAGGGCTCAATCAATGGCATCGATAATTATATAAAACACCTGTTCACCCCAAGGGCAGTGTTGTGGCAGGTTGAGACACTAAACACTGGGATGGGGCTGGGATGGACGGGAAGTGCAGTGACTGAAATTCTCACGGTTGCAAACCGATGTCTATTGCAGATCACTGCTGCCTTTCCCTCACCCCATCTGCAGGAACCGTGCCCCCCACTTTTCTTTCTCTACATCTCAGCATCTTACATGCCACCTTTTAGCCTGTTTTTCCTTTTTTTCCCCTTTTTATTTGTTGTGCAACAAGCACTAAAGACAAAACAGAGAGCGCAACAACCGAAACCTTAAAAGACACGCTGGAAAAATGTTGCCCGGAGCAACGAGTACATCAGTTTGGATATGGAGCATTGATTTTTTTTTATCACCCTGCTTATTAACTACACAGGATTTGCTCTTCAAGAAAAAAAATCAAAATGAGCCTAGAGAAACTGTGAGAGATAAGGGGAAGGATGTTTGCTCAAGTTATTTCTCATCATGAAATGCTTTTAGCTCCAGATCTCAGGTAGGGAACCAGTTCCCTATCTTCCTTTTCAGTAATTAAAAGAAAAAAAGAAAACTTGGCAGTTTACCAGAGGTTCTTTACACATAGAATTAATATCTTTTTATCTTCCAGAGATAACACGAGCTGGAGGAATCAGATCAGAACATGAATGTCTTTGTTGTAATTCCAACTCAAAGGAACATTTTTACTGTAATAAAACCTAACAGTATTAAATGGCTTTGATTTTCCATTGCAGTATTGTGGCTAGGTGCCTGAGTAGCATCATATAGCTGGACCTTCAGCTGGGCTAAGCTGGTTGGTTTACCAGTAAGGTAAAAGTTAAAGGTATTGGTTTATTTGGGACTCCATTGCTTTGATTAAACAAAGAATCTAACCCATTGTTTTTGGTAAAGTTACCTTGACGTGCTGTGGCAGAGCATCAGTATTAGCATCAATTTGCCTGGCATTAGGGACATGGAGAGTGAGACAATTAGTGTGATAAACAGTGCAAATGTACTGGAAATTAAAAATAACCCCTGGAAAAAGAAGCAGATTTTGTAGGTGCAGAGATTCAGGGAGAAAAATGGAAAGCCAGTGTGTTTACTAGAAAAGGTGGTGTTGATCAGTCCTTACACAGAAAATGTAACAACCCTGAACCTCCTGGCTGAGACCAACTCCTAGTGAGCAGTCTGAGAGAAACAACGCAACCCCCTGCCTCTCTCCCAGATTCTTTCCTTTGTTTGTTTATCTTTTTTTTATATCAAAGGCTCAGCTGGGCTGTCTTTCATCTTGGCTATCACCATCACCAAGGAATGAGCTTCAAATCAACCTTCTTGGGAGCTGGCTTCTCAGGAAACCTCCTTCAATAACAGGTTTTACATGTCTTCTTAAAATCCCTTTTAGAAGCATCATAGTACCCACTAATTGCTCTGCCCTGCCTCACAAATAACCTGGATCCAAAGAAGTCCACCAAGTGGATGCATGGGACCCTCTCAGATTGGTTGAATTAAAAATATTTCATTATTTTACTGTCAGATAAACATTTAGGAGTTAGAAAATTGGTGGTGTACAGTGACATTGACTAAGCTAAGCTCTCTCCATTGCTCCCCACCTCAGTCTTCATACTTTCACAAGGTATCATTCCTGAGATATTCCTGAAGCTCTCATCTTCCTCCAACAGCATAAACGAGCTCAAAGAGTCACCCACGCATGGCCTAGATGGAGGAGACCCTAGGGTGCGATGGTTGTGTCTCGATGAGATCAGCTGTTGCTTCACCAGATGCAACCAGGATTCCAAGACCAGATTGCTCTGAGTGTCTACTCCAAACTAAAGGAGAAGATCCCAAAATAATCTCCATGGACTTCGTCTTGCACACTGGCAATCGGTCATGACCCCATATGCTAAGACATCAAACTGTCTGTTTCCTTCCACCAGCAGTGAGAACAGAGATGGGCACAGAGAGGAAACTACCACAAGTAATTGAGTTGCAGCTGCAATTTTTTATACTCAAGGCCATGCTATAAAAACCCAGGCCACGAGCATCACACGAATTGTCTTGAGCGCCTGCATGGCAGGATGGCCTGGAGATACGGATCCTGTGTGCACACAGCATGTGAGCCAGGACAGCAACTCGAGGTCAATCTGTCCAACTGCTTCCCAAATTGGACCTTCAATTACAAGCAGAAAGGAAATAGAGCAGGTGAAGCATTTGCCGTGCAGCTGACACCTGTTAAATTAATCCCAGTGAGATGAGCGCTAATTAACTGATCATGCTAATGAGCATGTTGGATTTTGTCAGTGCATTTAGTTTTTTTTGATTGGAGAGAATTGTAGATGCTGGTGTAGGGGATGAGACAGCTAGATTCTGAGCAATGTATGAGGTCTCTGTGTTGTGATTCCAAGAAAATTATTTTAAAAGTATTTATATTAAAAAAAACTAGGAGACCCTGTAGACACCAAGTTGAACATGAGGCAGCAACATCCCTTGCCGCTGAGAAGGCTAATGGTGTTCTGGGCTGCGTTCGGCAAAGTACCGCCAGCAGGCCGAGGGAGGGGATCCTGCCCCTCTGCTCAGCACTGGGGAGGCCGCCCCTGCGGCGCTGGGTCCGGTGCTGGGCCCCCAGTACAAGAGAGCCCCGGGCATACTGGAGAGAGCCCAGCGCAGGGCCACCAAGGTGCTGCAGGGCCTGGGGCACTCTGCTGTGAGGAGAGGCTGAGAGAGCTGGGGCTGCTCAGCCTGGAGAAGAGGAGGCTCAGGGGGACCCCATCCCGGCCTGCAGATCCCTGCGGGGAGGGGCAGAGAGGCCGGAGCCCTGGCACAGGCTGCCCAGAGAGGGGCCGGGGTCTCCTCCTTGGGGACCTCCAGAAGCCGCCTGGCCGTGGTGCTGGGCACCCTGCTCTGGGTGTCCCTGCTGGAGCAGGGCTTGGGCCAGGCGGACCCACAGCTGCCTGCCAGCCTCAGCCAGCCTGGGATTCTGGAATATTAAAAAGGGAATTACATTCTAACACCAGAATAACAAGCTAAGACCTCACATTGCCAGGTGCTCTCTGAGGTTTTCAGTTCTGTTCTTGCAGCCGCATAGATTAATGCTTTTTTTGTATTCCCTGTCATTTACCTGGCAATACAATGACAGTTTTAAGTCTGTCACACTGATCCAACCTCAGATACACTACAGATCTATCAAATTCCACTCAGAGGTCACCAAGGCCTGTATTTGCCACCAGATGCACAGCATTTTCCTGGTCCGCTGTTGTTCCTAAGGGGTCTACGTGCTTTTCAGAGAGATTATTTAAATGCTGCTACAAAATGACATTGGTTAACGAGATGCCTGTCTCATTTCTGCAAACTTCGTTCCTTCAGTGATCCTATGAAGGACAATTTGATCAAAAATCTGCTCCCATTTTTCAAGATTAATCAATTAATTAGTACCAGGGCATGCTCTGGGGCCTGGAGCATCCATTCAGTCATCTCTTGATACATTGCCAGGCTGGTCTGTGTGTTGGCTCACATGCCTGCTGAATATCTGATCAGGTTTCAAGGGATATGGTGGGGTAGGAACCATTCCCAATAGGCAGCTCAGGTCAGTGATGCTCATCCTCCCATCTGTTGATCCTCAGGGTGTGCTGTCAGAGACACGGGGTTAGTATCACAGTGTCACGGTCTTTTATATCTCTGGCATGTTTGAGCTGGACAGCTTCACTTAACCCAGCTTCTACTAGGTCTTCTGGAGCTCCAAGCTGGCTGGGGCCACCAGACCATGGCTGGTACCGTGCTGAGCCCTGATGCAACTCTGTGCATGCATGGGTACAGGAGCATGGCTCAGCACATTGCTAGCACCGCCATACCACTTGCATCCAGCCTGAAGCACGGATGGAAAGGAGATATCTCCTTGGAAATCCTTTCCAGAGGCCAGCAGGGATACAGAGACTTCTGTGCAATGATCATTAGCAAAGAGTAGGTCATAACATAGTGTTTTGTTCCACATCTATATAGTTCTATCATTTAAAAATCACCACCTCGTCTCTGAAAGGCTTCACCAGTGGAGTTGAATGACATTTAAAGGTGATTCCGTGCTTCTGGAAGAGGGCTGATGATGCTTTTGCATAGAGGAGACCTAATTTTCCAGCCATTTGTGCCTGCGCTGCTCTGCCAGCCTGCTGTCCCACCAGCTGGCACATGTGGCAGTGGGTAGCATCCTCAGCCTGTTGGGACGAGAAAAGTCCAGACCCATCCACTCACATGGTTTCCATGTCCTCCCTGTCTCCTGCACCTTCAGAGCACTGAGAGTTGTGTCCATCTCTCAGTGGATGTTGAGTCCATTTAGGTATTCAGCCCTGGTGCAACGATCGTTGTCAGCTAAAATTAACAGAGGTTGTGTCATTTGCACCAAGGCTGGTCAGCCAAGCAGAGCAGTGTGACGAACTTTAATTAGATTGAAAACGATTGCCTGCCCGGGGAGAGTTGTTTGGTGGCTTGCTTGAGGCATGTAACGTAAATGGTTGGGTTGTCACCGTGTGCTAGAGGGCAGCTCCCAAGTGCTCCCTGTTAACTACAGTGGGAAGAAATTTGTCTGAAACAAATTGTGATGGGTTTTGGGGGCTGCTTTCCTTCAAACACATGCTTCTATGCTGTTCACTCCCACACTTGTGTGTTTGCTTTCATTTTCACAGTACTTCTCCCATATATGCACAATCACAGCTCTGCACACCCTATTTCTGCCCATCTCTCTCTCACACCCATACGGTCTTCGGTCTTTCTCCATTCAGTTGCTTGCAACCCACCGCAGATGTGAGTTCCTCTCCCTCGCACATTTATACTCTTTTTGTCTCTCCCAGGATGAAGTCTGCTGGCAGAAATGCTTGCAGACGAGTGGGTTAATGGGGAAAATTCCCCTTGTGCAAGGCTCTGCTGCAGGAGGCTGATGGGGAGGCAGGCTGGTGTGACCAGCCAGGTAAGACGATAGGTAGGCGCAGAAGATGGTGCAGAGAGAGGCACAGGACCTTCAGGTAAAACTGGAGAACATGTTCTGCTATCAGTTGCAATTGTGTTAGCAGTCAATTAAATAACTTTGGACTATGGCCCAGGTTCAGCGAGGCCATTCTTTAGAGTATGTCCAACCCAAAGCAGGAAGGAAACTAGACAATGTGAATGAGCCGGTCATAGGCTTACAGTTCAGTGGGTAGTTCTGGGCTGAAGCAGAGTTTTGCACAGAAAGAACCCGAAATGTGGATCTGGATATAATAAGATGCCATGAAGAAGCCACAGATGGAGGTATTTGAGACTGGAATATGCAGGAGTAGAGGTGGAGATCAGTTTGAGGGTGTTAGGAGTGAGATGACTGTGAGAGATGAGGTAGAGATGGGATGGTGGAGGACACTAGAATAAAGTGATGTAGGGTGGGGTTCGGCCTGAGATATGGACACTTAAAAATGGTCTTTAATGCCCATAGAGCGAGTCAGATCACCCTAAAACAGGCATTTGTGGCCAAGCTGAATTGTCCAAACATCAACTTCAGGGGGTCTGAGACATTCATGCGGGGCTGGCAGGTACAACATGGAAGCTAAGAATGTCCTCCCTGGGCAGGTGGCACAATACCCTAGAGCAAATCAAATGACATGAGGCACCATGTTTAGACAACCAGACTGGGCTTGTACCTTTCCTCTGGGGATTTGTCACCGTTTTCCATCACTAAGGAGTAAAGTTTCTCTCTCTTCACTGAAATGCAGTTTTCAGAAGCTGAGAGGAGGCACGTTGGGGTGAGGTGACTCCCTGCTCACATGGCAAGGAGAACCAAGGAGACTTGAGCCTCTGGTTCTCACTCCAATCTCTGCTCCAAGCTTCTACACTTTACCTAATCACACATTTACTGCCTCCTCTTTCTTCCCCAGACTTGGCAGAGATCAGATTTTGGACAAAGCTTTGGTCAAGGTCTTACTGGGTCTTCACCGATCAGTTTAGCATTTTGGCATCTGGCAGCAGGACTCTTCACTGAGCAAGACCTCTGAGCTTTAGTGGGTGTGAACAACAGGGAAAGGGAAAGCTGGCATGCCTGTGTTCCCACCGGGCCAAGTCCTTTCTTCTATCCACGCTGCAGAACAGCAGCTCCTTATCCCCTCAAACCCCCAATCTCCTTCACAAGCTTCAGATGGCTTAGTTTTGTTTAACCTTTCCTTTCCAGTTCTTAACAGATTTCCTCCAGGCTTTATTTAGAGCCAGCAGTGGTTCCCACTGGGATGTTGCCAGGCAAGGAATTACTTTGTTTGGATGGAGAAATGAGGGGTCAGTGTGGCTGTCAGAAATTTAGACAAAGCTCAGATGTTGGCCTGGCCACTCATAGCATCTGGCTGTAATAGACTGGACTTTTTTTTTTTTAATTTTTAAATTCTCTACGGCACAAACAGGGCAACCTGAGGAAAAATAAATGGCAGAAGAGCAAGGATCTATATGCTCTCACACAACTTTAACAGCAGACTTTCTCATATCTCAAGTGTACCTGGCATTCAAGTTCATATGTGACCCTGGCCTGTATATTCCTTGTAGCAGATATTGCTTCCATCAGAGCCTCAGCCTTTTACTATCCCATCTTACTGCTGCCTGCCAATTACAACTCACTTGTCTGGGTAATATTTTAATGAACAGAAGTGACAGATGATGCTGAAGTCTGTCTCCTTTGCCAGGTGACATGTGAAAGAGTAAAACTTTGGTGTGACAAGCTGTCAAATGGCTCTTTTGCAGGAGAATTTCAGTCCTAACCATTAAAACGTGGCTGACAGCATCTGCACAAAGCACCAGTTTCTGAAGGAGAGAGTCATACAGTGAGACTCTGCACAGTTTCACTTTAGTTCCAGAATTCTTCTTTCTTTGGCCTCACACCTTTGGTGGCTACCAGCAAAATGAGAAATGAGGGAGAAGAGAGGGTGACTTGGTAGGTATCTTTATTTCCATTCCCATCTTTGCGTGCACCTTTGTCCCACTGGGAAAACCAGGTAGAGCTGCAAAAGGTCTGGAAATTAAGTGGAATCAGAAGGAAAATATGAGTAATTTCTTCTTACACTTGCTCAGGAAGTTTGAGTGCTGGGGGCACAGATGGTAAAAATTGTTTCTCTGAACAGCCCCACAGCAGGACTTGTTTCACGTGTCTGGATGCCCAGAGGTGAGCTGGTCACCATGGGCTTTCTTAATAGCCAACAGAAGGAAATAAGCACTTCTACAATGTGATTCATCTGGGCTCCTTCAGGTCTTCATTCCTGGGCGAGCTGAATCATGCACAGCAGTGCCTGTTCCCCTCTGTTGAGTCTGAACAGCTAGCTTGAATGGAGATGTCTACACTGCATAAAAAATCACCACTTCGTGCCCCTGTGTCTTGTCCTAAACAGTCCTATCTGTGTTTTTGACCCAACGTGCTCAGCTCTCTCACAGTATAGAGACCTTCCATAGTTCCAGAGAGGTGTTTTCTCAAACAAATCAGAATTTCATAGTTGTGCAGGTGCCATTGAAGCCCATTGACTTCTAGCTGTAATTCTGGATGCAAAAATATCTCAGAACCCAACCTCCACTCCATTGTGTTTTCTTCCACAAGAAGGGGTGAGAAACCAAACCCCAGGACCCTAATTTATCCAAAAAATAAAAGACAAGGAAAAGCAGGCCCAAGAACAAACACTTAGGAGGTAGGTAAGGAGTGAGACGATATAGCAAATGTCTTGTTCCCTGGTTAGTTATTAACTGCGTCAGTTTCTGTAACATCAACCTTTGCTTAGGTAGCACTAGGCAATCCTTCATCATTTCTCTCCTCTGGCCCAAGGAGAATAATGCAATCTCCAAGGTCAATGCAATTACCTGCTCCTTCTCATTAAAGGAATTGCCAAAGTATCCATTTAAAATCATTAGCGTCCCCACCCCTTTCATTGCAAATGATTTATGAGGAGTTTTTTTATTCCCTCCTCTTTTCTCCTGAACACCTTTCTAATTAGGAGCAGTGCTTTGAGGTCCCTCATTCTCCAGGGTGGAATCCTATTTATTGCAAAAAGGAGAGCATGGCAAGCTGGCTAACAAAGCAGGCAGCTATTTGTTTTAGAGAAATAAAATCCACTTCATGGCTGATACTGGAGAAACAGCTCCAGCCACAAGTGTTCTGCTTGCAGACCATGGGAAAGAGCAAAACCAGCTGTACAGGGAAGGTTTTAATAGATATTAGTTCAACTCTTCGCCATGCAGGTGAGAAGATGACTACAGTGAGTTCCTTAATCTCTTAGTTTCCCACCTATCAAAAAGGCCAAAAATTCTGGCCCATTTAAACTGCTTGGAGTTGAGTGGTTGTTTTCCTGGTTGTAAGTCTGCATATCTTCCAGCATCACAAAAACAGCAATCACACTTGGACTCTGACTATTTCTAACCAGCAGAACAGTCATGCTTGGCCAGGCTATGGAAAAAACACTGTATTTGAATTTGAATTTGAAAATTTCAGCCCTGCATGATGATGTCGGGAGCTGCCAGAAATGACAATAGTCTTTTGTTGCAAGTGTTTGGAAACTACAGTGCTAATGTTGTGACAGTGCAATTAGCTGCAATTTTTTCAACCAGTTGTAAGGCTCTTTCCTAAGGCCATGACTATACACCATCCCAGATCTGCTGCCAGCACTCAGCACTCTCTGTAGCCACGTTATTAATTTAAACCTAATACAGCGTATACCTTGTTAATGCATGTCAGCCCTCTGTTAGCCACCTGTATGACCAACTGGATCTTTTCCTGGGCATAATCCCAGGAAAATTCTTCCAGGGAGAGAGATTAAGAAGCATCTGCTGGGTCCCATGGATCTTGTCTGGCATTGTAATCATGGTGTAACAATCTCAAGAGCTGCACATGCAGCTGAGCAGCTTTATTTACAAGGTAATTTCCCTGCCAAACTGATAGCAATGTGTGCATGTGATGGAAGAGTGAGCGGAGAACTTTGTGATTTAGGGGTCAGTGCCCTGCTGCTGTCCCCAGGTCATCGCAAGCACACGCAGGATAAATGTGACCAATAAAAAGGAAGAGGTGCATGCTGTAAAGAGGCAGGACAGAAAATTGGGATGGAAGTGTTTGAATTCTGGTCTCACACAAGTTTTGAGCTCCTGTTTCTTGGGTATGAAAGGAGCAATTTCTGACTTATCACACAGAAGCTTGTGGTGTAAGCATAGCTACTAGCATGAATTCTTTTAAAATTGGAAGAGTTAATTAAATTAAAAGAGCTGCGTCTTTCTGCTTGGTCTCAGCAGCCTGGCTTAGAAACCAAGACCTGCCATTTCCTCTGAGTGTCTTTTTTCTCCCTGCAAATGAAGTCTGCCTTGATTTACTCACTGTGCAACATCTTTCCATCACTGGCCCTTATAATTACAAGATTGGTCTTACAGGGGTGTCCACTGGGAGTGAGCAGGCAGGAACTAATTCCTGCTACTGCCTTGTACTGTGGGAGGCCTTACAGATATGACATGATCCTAGCACTTTGTCTTCTGCCTCGGTTTTCCCATCAGTAAAATGAAGATAATGACACCAGTTTTGGAGAACATGGGGAACCAAGTGCCTGGGGATAGTTGTTTTGGGGGACTCCTTCACAGCCTCCTTGAGAAACCTTCACTTGAGGTCTTGTCCTGCACCAGAAACAAAATGTCCATGGCCAAATGAAAAGGGACATCAACTTTCCTAGGAGTTTTTTTCTGTAAACTCAGAAGGACATTCAGACAGGAGGTGGAGTCTGTAATTGCCTCCTGAGCCTCCACTGCAGCCCTGCACCATGCCTGGAGCTTTCTCCCAGCCTTACCAAAGCCTTCACCCTTTCCCCATGTGGTGTCTGGAGAAGGTTGGATGTCTTAGGGCTGGTTCTCCCATGTCTCCAGCGTGGAGGTACCTCCTTACCTCAGCCCAGCTCAATGTGAAGTGGAGATAACTTCTGGCTCTTTGGCTTGGAGTGGGAGGGGGATGGGAATTTAGCCCTTCCTGGATGGAAAGGGACATGCCATGTAAGGCAGAGGACATGAAACCCCGTGATGGTTTTATCTTCCCTCCATCAGCACCTGGTATGTTGGGACGGGGGATGTCTCCTTTGATACATTTGTGCAGTGCATGGCACGATAAAGTCCCCCTGGAGGATCAGCCATGGTCCTCCAGCCATGGACCCAGCTGAGAGTCAGAAGAACCTTTCCCATCCCATGTCCTTGCTTGGGCGCGTGTGCTGTGCCTGCTTGCCCCAGCCCCATGGGCAGGCAGCGAGTGGTTTGGGTCAGAGCTCCCCGGCGCCACGAGGAATGTTTGATGCACAGACATGCTTGTTCGACACTGCCTCAGCTTCGTGCTAATTAAATCCAAAGGGTAATCATTATTTCATTGAGTTTCCTCCCGTGCTGTAATTCCATCTCAGCTGTGGCTGAAAGCTCTGGATGGAGAGGCAGGTACAGGGCCAGTGCTTTAGGCTGATAGTTTTCTCTGTTTTTCCTTTTTCTTTTCCTTTTTTCCTTCACTTTTCTTTCTTTCTCCTTTGTTTTTCTTCTCTTTTTTCCTTTCCTTTCCTTTCCTTTCCTTTCCTTTCCTTTCCTTTCCTTTCCTTTCCTTTCCTTTCCTTTCCTTTCCTTTCCTTTCCTTTCCTTTCCTTTCCTTTCCTCCTTTCTCTTCCCTTCCCTCCCCTCTCCCTGATTCCCTCCCTTTCATCCTCCCTCCCTTCTACACCTCCCTCCCTCTCTCCCCGCCTTCCTGCCTGCCTCTCCCCGTCCCCCCTTC
>VXAL01010895.1:144795-210550 GCA_013399475.1 Chauna torquata | reverse complement strand
TTGTGGGTCCCTTCCAACTCAGGATATTTATGACTGGAACGATACAGCAAAAAGGAATAGAGTGACCAAGCAGCAAGCAATTGCATCGATGTTTAAAACAAAACGTATTTTTCTGTTCTGCAAAACTGGACAGAGCAGCAAATCCCTCTACTGAAAATATTTTAAAAAGGTCACATTTATGAAACTACATTTCCTTCAGAATACACATATTGAAGTTAGAGCTAATCCCTTGAGTATCAAGCTAGAGCCTTGATAGTCACAAGGCTGGATTTCAGTAGCTTATGTTGGTGGGCTGTTTTTCATGCAATGGTGGAAGCTACCTGACACATGAATGCCCAACTTTTCTTCTAATGCCAGGTATATTCTATTCTGCAGCTATTGAATACAGAAGTACAGCAGATCATTTTGCTAGCTCTGTAACACCCACTTCAGTTTCAAAAATGTGGTATTTGGCACTTCCTGTTTCTAAGTTGTTTACCTCCGTTTGAAGGGAGGCATGGAGACAGAAGGATAACACTTAAAGCAAAATATATAACTTTATTTTACTGATGATTGTGGTGGTGTGAACACTAATCTTTAAGACTTGGAAATGTGCATTATTATTTTTAATGTTACTGACAAATATGTATTACAGAAGTCATGCATACAATTTAGATTGTATTTCACTTAAGAATCAATTTTCAACGACATTGTAAGAAAATACATGGGCAATATTACTCTAAACTTAGAAAGCAAGAAATCCATTTCTTTATCTGCATAGTGCTCTGTAAAAGTCCAGCCCTCCTGCAGTTTGGGGGCCTCTACAGAGACCGATTGTACACATTGATGGGAACTTCTGTGGTGCTTTACGCTTAGCTTAGTGGATCCTCTGACAGTCTGCATAACCTCTGGAGCACATTACCCTGATATATGACAGCATGTAATGAGCTCCAGCAAAATTAACCTCCATGCATCTGTACTTCACATTGTCATGTGCTACTTCTTCGTATATTCTCCATGTTTCCACTGTTACACATAATTCTTTTCACTGTGAAAAAAGTCTTCTTAATAATGGTGATGGTGGTGTATCAAAAGAACTCTTAAGGTATCCAGAAGGAAAACACACAGCATTCAGTTAAAGGAAAAAATTTTGCTACATGATTTGAAAAGTCATGCAATTTGTACTGTGGTGTCAAACGAACAGTAATGATATGTGGTAGGATTAGTTTAAGAGCTGCTGTCTTCCCTATCCAGTTTCAATTTGAGCCTATATCACAAAATTCTGCAGAAAAAGTCCATCCCTCCAGATTTAACTAACATAGCACCAAAATCTTTAGAAGACATCATAGGCCTGTCCACTACCGGGGCCTTTATTCATTGGAATTAACAAAAGAATGAACAGAAATTATAATATCTTCTCCTGAATTTTCCTGGCTGTGGGATCAGAAGCGTGACAGTGGGCAGGTGGTGTAGCTGAGACTGGCCTCAAAGATGAGCTCAAGAGGAGCCTACTTGGAAATACAAAACCAGTAGCTGCAGAAACAGCTGTTCACATTGCTTTGTACTCCATTCCATCAGATCAGTTTAAAAATGCTGCCTTTAATTAAAAAAATACATTTAGCTTGCACACATCCAAAGCTTCAGCAAGAGTACAGTGCAACCTGTGTTAGGCTAAGGAGGGCAGTAGATACAATGCCAGAGAAGGGGCTAATCCATCACTCTATTATGAAGCTTAAACCTGTGGAAACACAGGCTTGGACTCAACTGTTTCATTAATACACTTCATATAAAGTAGCTGAAATTATATTGTGTAACTTATAATTATTGTGTAACAATAAAGAGTATTTTTTTGGTCTTTTAACACAGGCGTGGGCCACCAGCTCAAATGAATGTATGTCTGAAAGGTCGCGACCTCCTTACTCTACAGGACTACACAGCTGATGAACTCAAGTATTTGTTGTGGATGGCCTCAGATTTGAAACAGAGGATAAAGCAAAAAGGAGAGGTAAAATGCTTTAACTGACATTTAGGTCACTCAGATGTTGAAACAAATACTGTCCTGAAAGATACTGGGAATCAGCAATTTAGCTGGCTTGTCCTAAATATCATCACCTAAGCTCTTTAATACTGTAAATCATGTACTACAAATCAAAGAACCTTCCTGTAAAATGTTCAGAGGTATTCTTTAAATACTGCAGAGGATTTTGCAAATGAAAAAGTTAAACAGCTTTGCACAGCTAGCTCCCTGTTATTGGCCAACCCCATCCATTTACACACGGTATATATGCAACACTAAATGTAGGAAATACAAGACAGTTCCCTGTGCTGCATGGGAATAAAAATAGTAACAGAGTTCTTCTTAATGGTAGCTCAAATTGAGTGCCAAAATACAGTGGCTTTTTACCCCTAGAATTAGTTCTTTCTCTTTAACCTTTCCCATTGCTTGTTCTCCTTGAAGGGCAGGAGAACAAAGTTATGGTTAAAAAAAAAAAGTTTAACTTTTCTAATGCTGAATTAAAATGTGAAAGAAGTATTTCACACTGGAAATTTTCTAATGACTATAAAATTGAAATGCCTTCAATTCCTGTTTTCCAGTATTTACCTTTGATGCAAGGAAAAGCTTTGGCCATGATTTTTGAGAAGAGAAGCACAAGAACAAGATTATCTGCAGAAACAGGTAAATCAGAGCAATGGCACAGTCACATTTTATTTGAAATTGTATACTGTGAGTTTGCACTGAAAAACACTACATAATTTTGTATTTGGCATTTTTTACTTGAGACACCTACAATTTTAAAGCAAAATTAGGAAAAGAATGGTAGCTAATTGTGTTTCACCTCACATATTAATGGCTACTGAAATTTCACCAGATCATTCCAAAATATGAGAGATCGGAAAAAAAGTAACAGGTCAAACTAAGTGTTCTGATGTAAGTTCCCACCAAGACGCACATTTCCCAACATGTATTTTAGTAAGCATCAGGAATTTTATCTTGGGCAAGCTCTTATAAATGTCTTTCAAATGTATTATGCATTGCCGTTGTCACATTTCGGAGTGTGTGTTTAGATGGGGAATCATAGTAATTCCTTGATGTAAATTAGGAAAAAAAGAAATTTAACATGATTACCTACATGGGAAGATAACGTGATGGAGACTCCAGGGTATTAAGCTAATAAGATCAGGCACTGGAACACTATTCTTTTACGATACAGTCCTGCAAACACTGAAACACATGCATATCTTTATTTACATGATAGTTGCTCTGAGGTCAGTGGGACTACTGAAATAAATTATTCATGTGTTTGCATGTTACCAAGAAATCCAGGAATAACTATGAATTGGTGACTGTTTTATGGGTACATTTTTACTCATCAGGGAAGGATAAGCTTCTCCTTGGTTAAGGGACAGAAAACTTGCTGAGTATTCACATTTCTCTACAAGATGTAAGGGAAAAGGTAAAAATAATGGAAGGAAGAATCAGATAGGTCATCTGCAAGCATTTCTGAATTTGCCTTCACATCCTCTAGCACAGCCCTTTATCTGCTGATCCTGGTTTTTAGACATGTTGTTCCTTTCTGTTTTCTCCAGATAAAGCAGGGCTTATGAATGTGTTTCTAGCTTGCATTCCTTCTTTATGAGGGCAACCCACCTTTTGATACTGGAGTTCTTAGGCCAGTTTCTAGCTGCCTGCCATACTTGTGCATGGGCAGGTAGATAGTCATGAATTCTCTGAATCTGTTTATCCTTCTTGCTTCTGTATTCAGAGGGAAGCACTATTTAGTCCTTGGCTTTGGAAGGCTTATGGAAGGGGGAAGCTCAGGAAAGTTCAAATGAATTAACTTAGGGATGGGAGTTAATGCACATAAATTCATTCAAGAAGGATTAAGCTCCGATGAAATAAAACCAATTTGTTTTTGAGTGAGAGCTTCCACAAGGCAGTTTAATGCAGTTTAGCTTCTGTGCATTAATTTCACACCTTCAGTTATTTGGTCCTAAGTCCACTAAGCCTAAGACTTGTTTCAAAAGCAGACTCAAGCTTTTTCTGTGCATGGAAACTATATATTTCAGCTACTTTTTAACATACACAAATTCGCCTGTGGAATTTATAACTCAAAACAAATGTGAGGTCACATGTGTTCCTTTTAGCTGAGTAAGCTAATTTCATGCCAGTTTTCTAATGTCCAGTGAAAGTGTACATTGAAGTGGATTGGAGTGTTTGCTTATAAAATAGAAGAGTCATCTCAAATAGCATTTCCCAAGAGTTGCACCTTCAAGATCTTGAAAGCGGTCACTTGTGGGACAAGGCTCTGGTGATCAGATTGATCTGAACAAACTTTACAACTCTCAGCAACAATTAGATAAAAATCAATGTGTTTCAATTTAAAGGAGTAGAGACTTGGAAAACACTGGTTACAATACCTGCTCTGTGCGGTGTCTAGGAAATTGCTGCCATGTACAAATCTGTGGAAGTCTTTCCAGAAGCCCTGCTGTCCCTATACCTCCAAAGGACTCCATTCTTGAAAATAAACATGAATTTATAATGCATTATAAGAGAACAGCTGAAGTTTTTGACTTTGCCAACATACTATGTCTCTAAACTTTTATTCTCATGGCATCGGAACTGTACTGAATAACATATAGGTCTTTGTGGGCATAATCCATTGTCTCTTTTACCCAGTTGAACAAATATAATCTTGTCCTAATGCATATTTCTGAAACCTGTATTATTTTACCATTTCTAGAGTAGTAGTGGTCTTGTAAGTTTAATGGAGAACTACAAATAACTTCCATAGGCTATTGGTAAAGTAAATCCAGTTTTGCAACACCTACGATATTTATTGTTATCACTGACTATTATATTGCGAAAAGTGACATCTGTACTATTATACTGGTAAATGTTATATATTTGCAGTCAGAATGCCATAACCATTCTGTATAAAATCTTGCGTACTTTTTGAAAACAAAGGTTTTCCATGTGGTCATGTATTACTTGTAAAATAAACATCCTGAGGCATGGCAGAAAGGTGAATGCCCTGTTTGTGTTATAGCTTTGGTGTAAAATATTCTGGTTGTCACTGAGACTCTTAAACAGCTTCAGTTGCATTTTAGTGAACAAATTATAAATAAAAACCCACCATTTCACAGATGCTGAATGCAGACTATATGTCACAAGGTAGAAACAGACATGGAACAATGCAGGCAGAAAAGCTCAGTGTACCTTCTTTCCTTCTGTACTGAAATACAGAAGGCTCTGACAGGTTTATAGAAGTTCACTGCCACTGGCTTCAGCGGAATTACTCCCAGATCACTCCTCTTACCCATGGGGGTGAGGGGAATGAGAGGAAGATGCAGTCTATGCCTGAAGGCTACTACTACTGTCACAGAAATAATTCATAGAATCATAGAAACACCAGGTTGGAAAGGACCTACAAGGTCATCTAGTCCAACCATCATCCTATCACCAATACTACCCACTAAGCTACTAAATCATGTCTTGTAGCACCTTGTCCAGGCATTTCTTGAACACCGCAAGGGTCAGTGACGCCACCACCTCCCTGGTCAGCGCGTTCCAGTGCCTGACCACTTTCTGAGAGAAAAAGTTTTTCCTGCTATCTAATCTAAATCTCCCCAGGTGCAACTTGTGGCCATTTCCTCGAGTCCTATCATTAGTTACCTGAAAGAAGAGGCCGACCCCCTCCTCATCACAACCTCCCTTCAGGAAGTTGCATCACTTCTTATGTTCTAATGTAGTGGGGATGGTATTACATGGCAGGAATATACAGTATGTTTTTTTGTTGGAAGGGGTGGTGGTATTTAGCTTGGCTACGTTACAAAGCGGGCAAGAGCGCTCTTTTCACTTACTCTCCTCTTAGAGGGGTAGCTTTAAAAAATGTTTATTGGGTTTCAGTCTTCTGCTTTAGGAATGCTCCTGCAATTGCAGCCTGGAAGCGTTCTTTGTTATCAGTCTAAACTGAAAGATGCTTTGTAGATTGTACATCCCGGCAGGCAGTGAGGAAACTAACAAATCCAAATCCAAATTTCTTGAAATATAAAAGAGGATCCTTCCTTTGAGTTTGAGAAGATGGGTGTGTATGTCTCCTGGTGATGGCAAGGCAGTTCCATGGCTGTGCATCCAATGTGTGAACTGGAGGATTCACTTTGGCCCACTTGCCCAGTGTAGCAGGGACAGGCTGGAATGGAGATTTAACCTGGATCCGTGTGACCACCAGAACTCATGTCCTAAGTAAAAGAATTTGCGTAAGTGGGATCAATAATGCCACAGTCTGAGGCATAAAACTGTCCATTTAAAAAAAACTAACAGTAGTGAGAAGTGTGGTAATGAGTTAATAATCTATTCTGGCTCGCCAGTATGAATATTTAATATGGTTTGTTGAAGATATTGAGATTCATGTAAAAACTTAGCATGTAGCTTTGGATATGACCAGATTGTGACAACAAAGAGGATTAGATCTTCCAGTTGAACACAGCGCTCCAGCATGTGCTTATTTTCTGAATAGGTGCCTGCATATCTTCAAAAGTCATCAATTTTTTCTTTTTCTTTTTTTTCTGCTAGTAGACTGGATGAAAGAATCTAAAGCATAGATTCTTCCTCTACAACTGTACAGCAGCTAGAGCATAGAGCTCCTGTATTTCCAGATGGAAGGTTTTGGATGGGAATATGTTCCCAGGCCGTGCACAGATGGACAGTTCATGACCAGAAACCCAACACATTAGAACTCTGCTATGTACACAGACTCCAGGTGGTAGCTCTGACTAGGCTGCCTGACGCCTGGCAATTCTGGATAAATGGCTATATTCCTCTTTTTGTACCTGGGCATCACTTATAGAAAACAGAAGGTGTCGATGGGAGCCTGCCTTGACTGTGAAACATCTACCAAAGTGTCCTCATGTAGAAGCCTGAGGTGCAGAGCCATTGTATTGTGTGGAACTTCCTGGTATAAATCACTGATGTAATCATATATAACTTTGAAAAAAAAAAATCTGACAGGAAAAGTTAACTACATACGACTTTTCATCCTTGAGATCTTGACTTAAAAATTGATATTGAATAAACAAGCTGTAATGTCTAGGTGCTGGTTTGCATACACATTCCCATAAATAGAGTGTTTGTGGCTAAGCTGCAGAGAGAAGGTGAAAGTTTCTGGGGAAGCCTAAACATTTTTCCTGCCTTAATACAAAAAGGCTTCTGAATAACTAAGAAAGAAGGGTGATGCAACAAGCATATTGATAGTGTTTTTTTAATAGCAAACAGTAATAGTAGAATAAGTGATGCTTCATTCTTAAAAGTTTTCCGGATCTGAATCCAATCTCATTGTGATTTGGAGCAATCCTTAATGATGGCAAAGGAAAAGTAAAATAAGGCCCATTCACTGAAATGAATGAGCTTGATTTTATGTACTGGCTAGATGGAGCAGAGAGGTGCCCTTCAGGAGGGATCTGGAGCATCATTATTTTTAATCCTACTTTTAGGGAGATTGAGGCAGTCAAAAGGCAATAATTTGCCAGTATTATTTTATCTATTTCATTTTAAAGCCTAGAGACCGGCTGAACTGATTCAAAGTAGAGGACCTCACCTCAACCCAGCTGCCCGCATGGGATGGAATTTAATAAGGGCTGCTCTGTGCTAGGGGCCCAGCTGTGGGGCCTGAGCCTGCGGTCTGAACCTCATTGCTTGGTTTTAGCTGTGAAAGGTTTCAGTGTTCATTCCTGATTTAATCATTTTTTGAAGAGTAGCTGTGGGATCAACTTTTTAATCTTTGACATGCCTTTACAAACATCATGTTGAAGCTTCAGTCCTGGTGATGTCTGCAGTGCCATCTAATGGCTACAACCAGCCCAAGCAACTTAGCAACTTTTAATCTTTTTTTTTTTTTTTTGCCTTTTTTTGCTTCTCTTTCTCTCAATAACAGCAGGAAATTCGTTAGCACCTCCAAGAGATCGCAGTACGCTGGGGAAGGGGGTCTCTGCTATTCTCTGCTGTATGCAGCCTTTTTCTTCACAACAATAAAAATAATCTGGGCTTTCGTTTAGATTTTTGTCACTGTAGAGGCTCACTGCCCTGCAGAGTTGTCTCAACAAGGTTGGTGTGTCCGCATCAGGATTCTCCAGAATTTCCTCCATCGTGGGTATTAGAAACAGGGCAAGACCTCCCTGACAGTTTCTCTACTAGAAGGGAATTGTTTTTATGTGGAAAAGAGTTCCCAGTGCACAGTAAATGACTTACAGGGCTACCTACAGCCCAGTTCAAATCCTCTGCTTTGTACTTTCCCAGGTGTGGGACCCTGTGTCCTGTGCTAGGCAAGTGCTAAACCATTTGTGAAAGTTCATAAAACAACCCCCCTCAGTGCCCATCCTCCCAGTATGTGGCCACGATGGACTGTATACAGAGATTCAGCGGAGGCAGTCTTTGCACTTAAACAAGGCAAAGGCAGGAAGACTCGAGCATGGTGAAAGAGCTGTTTTCCTCCCTGTTTGTGTCAGCTCGTTGCTTGTGGTAGCTTTTTTTGTGGTGGTGCAATGGAAATAAGGCAGGATAGTACCTGAGATTTGCCCTTAGCTTGAAATTTGTCTGTTCAAAACACTGTCCATTTCCCCAAAGTGTTTTATATTCTTAAATGATGCTGAAGTCTTTCCCTGATTTCCTGTTTAGGAAAGTATTTCATTCTTCAGACTTTATCCCTCCAGTTCTTTGGCTCACCTTGTAAATTCCTTACTGTTGCACGGTGGAGGGTTACTGACAGTGACTGAGATCTTTCCTTCTGTCTCTGTCACATTGCATTTTTTAGGACAGTTGGTTATTTGTGACCAAGCTTAAGTTTGTTATGATGTATGAAGAGACTTAAGGTCTTCTACCTGAGTGGATATCCTTGATGCTTCTTGCAAGGATGTGGAATTAGATCTAATGACTCAGATGGTCCTTTCTAGTTCTATGATGCTAAGTCCCTTGAAGTAGACATTGTAGAAATTCAGCATAATGAATGTGTTTCCTAACTCCCAACAAGGAGCCATGGTGATGCTTTCAGCAAATGTAGCCTTGCAGCTTGAATGACTGTTCCTATGAACACAGATTAGAACTCATGCCTAAGGATTTTAGCAAAGCATCATATTTGAGTGTTTTTATTCTAAAATACATTTATTTGCATCTTTTTGTGCCAGACTTTAAGCATTTGAAACATCTGGGTGGCCTGCTGAGTTTTACTTTTATTGCTGTAAATACTTTTTGCATGAAATCTTGGTTGTAGGTGTGAGGTGCTGGTGTTTCATTTCTTTTTTATTTGTCCTCATTGTAGGATTTGCTCTCCTTGGAGGACATCCTTCCTTCCTTACAACACAAGACATTCATCTGGGCACTAATGAGAGTCTCACAGATACAGCAAGGTTGGTAAGATGTGACTTGACTGATCACTGTGTATTTGGTAGATGCTTAAGGAAGCAGTTGATCAGGCTGAAACCTGTCTTGCAGGTTTTTAGAAGCCAATATTTTCTTTATGGAAAATGTCAGAAGGCACTCCAAATTTCTTAAATATTTACAGGTCAGCTCACAGAGTCTATAGTTCTGTATACCATCATTCCATCCATTCTAGCGCTCCAAAACATCTCACAACAAGAAATATTTTTATTGAATTTGGGTTATGGAGTGATAATGAGAGTGACAGTCACACAGAAACATATTACACACCTCAGTAGGATAGCTCCACTGATAAAAACACATATATTCAGACAAAACTAGAACCCTCTTGTTCTGTTGCTCCTCATGGAGCTAGAAGTACAGCTGACTGGCAGATCGAAAAACAAAATCAAAAAGCAAAGACTTTATTTGAAATAGTTACACCAGCTGCTACACCAGCTAAGTGAGCCTTAGCCTACCTGCAGTGATAGGGTAGCACTGAAGGCCACTCTGAACCCCTTTTTTCAGCAGCATCAAACTTGGCCAACACTTTGCAGCAAATTTTTGATTCCATGTGCCTTCCTCCACCGCCGTACTCACTGTCAGGACTGTTGGGAGGCTGGGCTATGGCATCATTACCAGTGGAAGATCTTGATCATGCTCAGCCCTACATGCATGCAGGAATGGGTAGCTAGCAGCCTATCCTCATTGCCCTAGCAGGGAAGAACTTAGCTCAAAGTAGGCAGAACCTGAAAATGTTTTGCAGGTGCTCATGCTGTTTTTCGTAGCACTCCTTATATTAAAGACTATACCAGCCACAGTATTGTGCTGCTTTCCAGGAAGCCCGTTTGCAGCCTAAGGTTGATTCTCTCAGGCTCACCTGTTGGAATGTTAGTTGCCTCTGGAAGGTCCTTTTTGTTCTGGTGAAAGATATGCAGTGTCAAGCTTGTCAGGCTCCAGTCAAAATATGCAATCAGCCAGCTGAGGTTCCATTTCCCCTGCTGTATATTACAATTTTCATGGTCATTGGTGGGAGAGATTGAGAACTGTGTGGCTGTTCTCTATCATCTGATGAAACCCAAGGAAAATGTAAGAAAAATATAAAATGTTTGAACATTATAAATTCTCCTTTGCTGCCTTTAACTGTTGAAGTGGAGGACATATGGGTGTTGATAGTACAAAGGCAAAATTTCAGTTTCTTGAGGCTTGAAAGTGCTGACTTCCTGCTAGATACATAACACTGCCAATATCAAAAGAAGCTGCAACTATAGCATTTAGATGTTTCGGCAAAACTGTCCCACTGCCTTGCTTTAGTAACTATGCGTTTAAATGATTCAAAAATCATGGAAACTCGAGGACCTACAAAGGAACCAGATTAATCTGAGATTTAACAGTCAAGTCTGAGGTATATTAGGCCACTGTGTCCACTTGGCCAGTTCAGCACAGCTCATACACTGCCAGGGGGTTCAAATACATCCCCTCAAAAGAAATTCTTCATACATCATGGCACATTGCCCCAGTTTAAGCAGAACAGCTACAGCTTCATCAAAGTGTTCCACTCAAAGCCTTCAGAGCACAGGCATCACTGCTACAACTCTATTGGCAGGATAGCTGCAGGATTTTTCAAGTCAAACATATATATGTCATATCACTTACTATGTCATATTAAAGGTGGAAGGAAAACATATTAAAGATAGTTCCCCCTAAGTGATGTAAAGAAGTTTTACTCTCCAGGATTTTCTCCTCTTCTTCGTTTCTCACTGGCCCACTGCAAGACGAGAGCCTCTTGGCAGAAATGGGCAAGAGAGGGTGCTGACAGAGGGCGCAGTAGGAGGGAGGTGGGAGGCTGGTGCTTCCAGAGACAGAAGGACTGAAGAGGCAGAGCCTGCATGGTGAGCAAACTCCTGGCAATGCTGCCTGGCAGCCTGTCTCTCCTGACATCAGAGTGATGAGGGGCAGCCCTCAGCTACATCCACCGTGAGCCCCAGCAGACAAACCTGCAGGAAGGGGAAGGATGTGGTCAGGGCCCTTACACAGTGCTCCCCTGCAACAACCCCTCAAGCACCATCCCACCAGAGGTGCAGCACCGTTGTCTGGAGGCTCTCTGCCATTCAGGTGCCAATTTTATGGCAAATCCAGCCCTGTTCTGATCCACAAAAGGACATGTTTTCTGTAGGCCAGTTTGTATTCCTTCTTCCCAAATAGGATAATAAGGGGCCGTTAAATCTTTGGTTTGCAGTATCTTGGATGACCTTTGCTTGGACAAGCAAAAAGGAAGAAGAAAGACAGTACGGTACAAGAAATAAGGCAAAAGGCAGAAAGAAGCAAACCTTCCAGCCATTCCAGAGGAGTCCCCATTCTGTAGAGAAAGCTCACACAATACCCACTTCCCGTGCAAGTCTTCACCCCACCTTTTCTCTGTCACTGCTTCCTCTTCCGTGTCAAGTTGCTATTCAAGACCCTGACCTGGGGATTTTGCTCCTCTGCTGAGTCACATCACTTGCCTACTACAATGGAGTGGAGGCTTTCCCAAGTCATTACAGAGGCCCTCGTGCTCTGCTTCACTGCTGCTCTCATTAGCGGAATTATTATTGACTTTGCATAATCAAGACTGAGTAGTTTACCCAAAAGAACAACCAGAGTATTAATTCCTTGGCATTTCTTGTGAATGAAGGATGACATGCCAACCTCATTCAGTTAATGTGAGAATAAAAAAAAGAATGCTTGTAGTACACCCAGAGGGTATTTCAAATATTTACAGCTTTGTGTCTAGGGCTCTGAAGGCCTTAGAAATACTTAAGACCGAGACTTAAAGCAAAGAGAACACAGAGTTATAAAAGTCCCCTGTTTTTGTTATAATTGCTGCAGGTAATGGTTGAAAGCATTTCTGCTGTGAACATATTTTTAGTGACTTATTAATTGGTCATAATACAGTTCTTCCATGCATCACAAGACATTTACATTTACACTGACATGGTAGCAAAAAGTTACCACACATTAAGGAGCTCTAAGCCTTTTAGTGCTGTTTAGCATGTCTGATATACTACGTGAGATGAAATATAAGTATTATATCTGTATTTTCCACTGTAGAGAAGTTCCATTGTGCACCAGTATAGTTCAGTGGCCATAATGTTCAGTGGCAGTACTGAAGAGCTCCTAGGATGATTTTACAAGCCCGTTGGCATTATTAGGGGATGAATCTCGGCATCCATGGGGAATGGGTTTACTTCTCACCGCTTACTGAGAACAAGTCCACAATGCCCCTTTACTACTATCAATGACAATGAAGTAGTCTTTTCAGAAAATTAAACCTTTTGAATTGATACATACTTTCAAAAAATACATAGAATACTCCAAACCCTGAATAGCAATATTCTACCCAAAATGTATGCAAATGCCCCAAAATCACAATGCTGGGTTAAAAAATTCAGAGATCAACCACATCAAAAAACATGTTTTTATTTGCATTTACTTTTGAACTCCTTAGAGGAATTGAGCAAAACTTTGCAGCTTGTCTTGGTAGAAATAAAACTTATTTTGAAAAGATTTATATGTAGCATTCCAATGTACTCATATATTTCCAAGCTCTGGGCTTTTGAAGTTTAAGTTTTTAGGCTTACAATCTTGCAAAAAGAAAGAAAACAAAACCCCAAAAACTTGTAGCTGGTGATAGCATAGGAACTTTGATAACTCCATCAAATGCAAAATCACCTGATAAGCCTATATTTGTTCCCCCTCACCTTCCAAAATTCATCTTTAATGAGGAGTCCTTTCTAACCAAATCCTTCTTCCTATGCAATTCCAGCCTTACATGTTTTCCTTTAAATTGATTTGATTACAAGACACTTCATCTCCTCAGATGAGGTCTAGTTTTTTGGCCAAATTAAATTTGGTTTTAATTTCACGAAGGATAAACCCAATTTCCACCTGGACTTATGACATCTAGAAATGCAGGCAGAAGGACTGTCTGATGTCTTGCTGGTAAGAGCCCAATAATTCTAGTACCTACTTTTAACAGAGTAAGGAAGAAAATCCAGCAGTATTCAATAGTTTGCCATTGGTTATGATTGATTTTCCTCTACTGGCATACTCTGTAAAGGAACCATCTTCTTGAAATTCTGTATCTGTCATGTGAGGTAGGATCTAGTATCCTATAAAATGTCCAAGATAAATGGGCCATTTTCAAGTGTGGTTGCCTCTTTTCCTTGTCTGAAGAGGGACTAGATATTTCTTCTTTAGGGTGGACACCTATTTGATGGATAACCACAAGGGCCATGCATCCCATCTCTGATGGCTAGTTCAGAACAGGTTTTCCACAGTCGGATGCTTCAAGCTAGAATAAAACAAACAAACAAACAAAAATAGTAGAACTCATGTGATAGGAAGAAAGTCACACAAACAACTATTCTGATAGCTTACAATCAGTAAATACTTTGTTCAGTTCCTCCTTTTCACTTGTGGCTGCTAGCAGTAGTCTTTTCTTCAGAGAGAGCTCTACAGGGAATCTTGTAACATTTTGTAAGAGTTTTGCTTGTGTGAGGAATGTTTGATGTCAGTAGAAAAAAATTGTTACTGACTTACTTCATCAGGAAATTTGTCTGTGTAAAGGCCATGCCATTAACAGCCATATTTCCACAAGAGGAGATATCAGAATCCTTTCTGGCTAATCAGAAAGAGATACTGCAACAATTTTCATACTCTTCTATCTAGTCTCTTCCTTTTTTTGTGTTAAGGTCCTATTAAAGATAACATTAAAGCACACAAAATACTACTTCAAAGTCATGCTTCAGGGCCTGATTAAAACAGAAATGCAGAGAAATGCAGAGCCCCAATCCATGGTTAATTTATCTAAAGAATGCAGAGCACACTGAGTATGCTGTGCTAATCCACCATGCTAATCTCTGAGTCTTTCACACTTTGGCACATGAGGCTAAAGCCGGAATGGCACAGTGACTCCTGCATGTCCCTATCTGTATACTGAGTTTCAAACTCGGGTATTACTTTAGTGCTGATACCGCGTGTGTCAATATGCAGGTGCGTAGATAGGAGAAAGAACAGGCTGGTATTGTTGGCCTCCTGTTTCTATGTTTGTTAAGATCAGGAAATAATTGTGGTAATCTAAGACAGATCTGAAGTCCTAATCCTCACAAAGGTCAATCTACCATACAGAGGCACTATAATATCCAGTCAATACTACATTTGTGCTTTGGTAAAAGACTCAAGAAATCTTATCTCTTCCAAAGTTATCAAATTCTTCAAGTATTACAGTGTTGTGCAATCTCTTATCTTAGTTCATTTATTAACATAACATTTATTGATGCTATATCTGTAGCTACAATCAAAAGCTGAAGAGAAACAGCAGTAGTTTTCATTTACTTGCTATAGTTTGTTAATAAGTAAAATGGCTTATTTATTAGCAGCTTGTTAAATATCTGCATTTAAGAGTGTTATTTAGGCATCATAAATTATTCAGACAGCTGAAAAAATTTGATTCATTACCACTTCTCATTAATATTTATGTGCTGCACATTGAAGGGTGCAACAGGGATGTATTTATTATGTTTGACTTGGATATTTTCTGCCATCCCCTAGGGTGCTGTCCAGTATGGCAAATGCAATCTTGGCTCGAGTTTATAACCATAATGATCTGGACCTGATGATGAAAGAAGCCACGATCCCAATAATCAATGGATTGTCTGATTTATACCATCCTCTCCAGATTTTGGCTGATTACCTAACTCTTCAGGTAAAAATATAATCCCTGCTTAACAACATTGGGAAAGTCAGGTTCAAAACTATTTTGTCCTAGGTTTTTCTAAGTGGTAATTACACGACAGTTGTTATTTAAAGAGATCTTTATCCAGGAAAATAATTAAGAATCTGTTTAATTTAAAACAATTACTTAGCCCTATCAGCTGCAGTGGGACTGAAGTTAAGCATAAAATTAAGTACTTCATTGGAATTAGGCTGCAATTCAAAAAATGTGCAGGGAGGGTTACATACTAAGATAAAAGTGAGATGCTGGCTCAACCAAGGCTAATGGAAGTTTTGCCACTGACTTTAAAAGACTCAGTAGCTCACTCTTGATTCTGCCCTAACCTGTGAACAGTTTAAAAGGAATCATTACCCATATATTAGGAAATTGGTTGAACAAATTTGCTTTGAAAAGCCAGTTAATGCTACCAGTGCAAATCCCTAACGTTCAGGCTCTTAAACCTATTTAAACTTTGCTCACATCAAAGAATAGTTAGCAAAGATCATATTTTGTAGTTCTAATCTACTGAAATATTTGGTTTGACAGCTGGATAACATTTTACACGTAGAATGCCAGATGTTTATCTGTGAACAGAAGGACTATGCTGTTTTACAAACAATTGAGGAACTAGCTTATTAAAAATATTAGTGTACTGCAGGGCTGGCTGACAACTTTGATGAACTCTTCTGACCTTGTTTACTTTCTGAATGAATAAAAATCACACTGCTTGAAAAAAGGAGGGTTAGAATAATTTCCTGATTCATTCAGCTGTGTTTCTCAGTAGTCAAAGACTCTGCTATGGGATATTTGGTACATGGAAAAGATCTAGTGAGAGAAAAAACAAATTATTCATGCCTTAAACTTTAAATACTGAAACATTCATATATTTAGTGGAAATTACTTTTTCATTACTTTGATGACTATTTTTCTTACAATTTTCAATACTAAAAATGAAGAGATCAGCAAAAAACAGTGAAACTGAGACTAAAATGCTTTGCATACTTCAGGATATGGTACATGTGGGAGATCACATTGGGCCAACTTCAGCGAGCTGTTCAAATTATGTAAGATGGTAAGCCATAATGAGAACTTCATCAAACACTATATATCGTTTTTTTTTATTTAAATATTGTGTGCAGCTGTAAAACACGTGTATTATGGTTGTGTTTGTGGGGGTTTCTGTCTTACAAACATCTTGGTTATTAGCATTTTAACAACTGTGAATAGCAGGTTTCACCAGTAATCGTGACTCATAGTCTCCGTAAGTGTTGATATCTCTGCCAATAAACCTCGTTTCATCTTACACAGCTCCATGCCACTGACTGCGGCACCAAACTTCAGTGTTGTTGCTCTGTACTCCATCTCTAGTCAATGATGAGAGACTGCTGAGCATCTCAGTTACCTTCTAGAGATGCATCTCTTTCTCCACTGATCTTAGGGAGAAACCTGTTGAGATTGGCAGAATGAGTAGATACCCTGTTGATCATCCCCAGCTTCTCCTCTGTTGTGTCCCTGAATAGGGCAGCTGTGGTAGAAGCTCCAGGTGAACATATCCCCACAGGCTGGGCTTTCCCTTGGTTTAAATACCCAGGGCGGCAGCAGCAGCAGTGGCTGTCCTTGTTATACTGGGGAGGCAGGCTTTGGAAAGAATGTCCCTGCCTGTTTGACATGATGAGGAAACAGGACTGTAACAGCTGGTGCTCAGACAAAAGAAACATCCAATGTGGAGAGGTATCATGATGAACTGAGCACTCACAGATATCTCCAGGAGCGACTTAGCTTTTGGACAGCCATAGAAGCATTTTAAAATTTACGGCACTGTCCCAGTCAACCTGGTAAGCAGAGCACTGTTTCCTCCAACCATTCCCATCTTCCCCTGGTCTTTCCAGCATGCTCTTGTTTCCAGCATGTTCATGTGCAGAGAAGGAGATCTCTCGAGGGCAGCTGGATGGTTGCCCCACTTTGCTGAGGGCATGCCGCACCGCTGGCTTAGGACCCACTTTTCCACTCTCGCTTTCTTACCCAGGAGAGAGGGGGCGGACAGGGAGGGAGCTCTTGGAGCGCCCTGCGAATGTTGGCACTGCATGCTCTTTCCCTTTCTGCCCGTCTGCTGCCTTTGTTCTTTTCTGCACTGTACACTGAGGTGAAGAAGGCTGGTCTTACAGCCAGCAACACGTAATAAAACAGCATTTCAGTCATATAACGAACTTTACCAGTTCACAGAAGCAGGACTAACACTTGAAGAAGTGGGAGTCACAGGGTCTAGTTGTTACTTACCACAATCAAGCTTCTCATGGGATTCTCTGCAGGGTAAAAAGATGTTATCTGAGCACTCCCTGCAAGAAGATTAATATGGGGATGTTGAATAGTACCACTGATTCTTTAGATCAGTTAAAAGTTCATATATAACATTTGGACTGCTTTTCTGCAATGCAAAGGCAATTTACTTGATTTATGCATGCATGCAAAATACAATAGTGACACAGACTGATAGCCTTATATTTACACATAACTACAGAATTTATGCACCTTAGTTCTCTTTAAAATGTCTCTTCCTTATCTCTGTGAATACTTTCCTGCCTGGTTCTGGCCTCTCCCTGCTGTCAGTACATACCCAAAATGTACTTTTTTTCTCTCTTCTTTATTCTCCCCGTGTTTCCACTGGAGCTCTACATGCATGCTGGCTCTCTTCATGTTTAGCACATTTTTATTCTTCCATTTTCTAAATCCTATTAATTGCCACATGCCTTCTTGAATCCTCTTCAAGCAGTTCCTCCTAAGTCTACAACTGCCTAATGTCCTGGTTTGCTTTGTCAGGTTGTCTTCCTGCCTATGGCTTCTGATTCTTTTTTCACAGGTGCATTTTAGTGTTGTGGGTTTTTTTTGTTTTTGTTTTGTGTGTGTGTTTTTTTTAGTATATTCTAACCTGTTCCCCAAAGAGTGCAGCTGGTATATTTTGGGGGCTGTCTCTTTCTCATTCTCTGGTGAGGGTGCTGTTGTCAGATTACAAACTGTTATGAGTACTGGGGTGAGATCCTTCAGCTTCAACATCCTCTTGCCCTGTACCTTCTTCCTGAGTAACCTGGAGCCCCTCATGTGTTTTCTGTCTAAGCAGGCTCTCTCCTTTAATACTGTGGTCAGTATTAACGTCCTCTATTATGCCAACAGAGATGTTTTTCTTACCATACCTGTTATGTTCTTTATAAACATTTGATTGTGCTGAGTTTGCCTTCGAGTTATAACCCACTAGAAATGGTTGTAAACATTCTGCGATCTGATTTGGAGAGCGTGGGGATTTGGCCTTTAAAGACTTCAAGTTGGTGTGCTGTTGCTGTGCGCCTGGAGAGCCATTTTATGTGTCTGCCTATGGTGAAGGGGTACAACAGCTGCTTCCTGAGCCCACCCGCTGCCTCTCAGTCTCCTGGGCAGAAGCCGTGGCTCACAATTTCTGTTCTGCAAAGCTTGGCTGGTGGGCAGCATCACACAATTTGTATTCTGGGGACAAAACATGTATTGACATTGATTCAATTGATATTAATACCACTGGCCAAATCAGCTAACTTGTAGCTGAGTGCAGGATGGCCAGACTGGTAATTAAAGTGGATCCATATGCCACTAGCTTTTATGTCACTGGTCTGAAGGGAAATTTCTTTTTCAGAAAGAAATGGTTGGCATAAAGAATTGTGTAACATAACAAATACATCTGTGGTTCCTTTTTAAATAGCATAACAAATTACAGCATTGCCCAGTCTGAAGAGAGCTGCCATATATTCTCAATCTTTCCTCAAACAGTAACCCAAAGAACCAAAATTATTGTAGTCTTCAAATTCATCATCATCATCATTATTAGTCTAACTATTAGAAATCCCAAATAAGATCCACACTGATCCTCTAGAATATACTGTTTCAATAACCATGCCGACACCAAGGTAGGAATAAGATAACTGGTGCAGCACGTGCCTTCAGCTCAGTTTGAGAGCCAGTAGGTTCGAGGTTGCCCCGTTTTTTATTTACCAGATCACACTGTCTCCCAAAGGGCTAAAGCTTTGACTAGTCCCCTGCTTTCCATTTAAAATTTTGATGAATTATTGATTCATCATTCAAAAGCTTGTTTTAATTAGGGCTGTTACGACCGTTGAGGCCAAAAATTTCAGAAGTAACTTACAATAGTGTCAGAGTTTTAGCCTAGCTGGAAGCAATTCCAGGTAGAGTCAGATATGAAAGTCCCTAATTAATTAAACTAGTCTTCTCTAAACATACAACCGTGCTATATTGTTGAGGATGCTTATTTTTTCCCCAGAGTTTGATACACTGATACACTGCAACCACAGATAAGAACAGAATGAAACATAGCAGAAGAAGCATGAGGGTGTGAGAGTTGGCTGTAAAATTGACATTAATTATTTAGCAGGGATTTTTCATGAGAATAGCAAAGCCAAGTTTTGTTTCACTGCAGCAGCAGTCACCAGCTTGCCAAAGAGGCATTCATAAGGCAGAAGGGCTCTAGACTTTCTAAATATTTTTGTGTGCTTTTACTAGAAGTCTAAATATTATTTTGAAGTGGGGTCCCAAATATAAAGAGAAACTGCAGAACACCCAAGCAGGTAAAATGCTGACATCAATATAACAGAGTTTGGAAAACTGGGGAGTGATGCAAGGGGAAAAGTACCTTCAGAGGGTCAGGTGATCTACGTGTATTGTAAAGATTCTGGTTTAACCTAGATCATTACAGTCATGGGAAAACACTTTTTTGCAGGATTTCCTCTGTGCAGTTGAAAAAGCATGTACTATAAAACAGAAAAACAAAATGTTTTTCTCATATACAGCAGCTTTTGTATTGCCTTCATTGGTCCTGACCAATGCAGTCATCTCATCTTGCTCACGTTCTTGGAAGCCGAGGATGTATGCAATACAGGATGCACTACAGGATGTACGCACTGAGGATAAGCACCGCAGTCACAATCATAGTGAGCTGGCTTTAAATGAAGAGGCTGGAATTGCAGCAGCAGTGTACCAGTGGCAGCATAAAGTTTAGCACAGGATGTAAAATAGGCTCCACTGGCACATACGCAGCTTGATTCTGCTTTGACTATGACTTCTTCCATTAGCTAAATATCTTCATTAAGATTAGCTCAGCTATGTCCACTCTATATAGCAGT
Source organism: Chauna torquata (assembly GCA_013399475.1). Lineage (NCBI taxonomy): Eukaryota > Metazoa > Chordata > Aves > Anseriformes > Anhimidae > Chauna > Chauna torquata. The sequence continues at coordinate 190,248 of VXAL01010895.1, read as the reverse complement.
CACGGTGGATGTGGCTTTGCAATTTGCAGTACAGATTATGAGGGTTATTATACAGACATCTCCAACACTTTGTATTTTATCCGTAACAGCTAGCAGCTTGGGAAAACAGAGAAAAGTATTTAGTATGCATTGTGCTTCTTTTAATGCAGAGTAGCAGCTGGTAATAAGGTGGAGGTTATTTAACATAGCAGTATATTTGTGACTCACTAGTCAGTGCTTTGAGCATTGCAGGCGGCGATGTCTATTTTTAAAGTGAGATCAAAAGAACTGAGGGTTGTCTCATTTGCTCCTGGCTGTGGGTTCGTGTCTCAGCTATCACTAACCCGTAGCTGGAAATGACCCCTTAAAGAAATGCCTTAGCGTGGCCTTCTCCTAGGAACATCATTGCTAGGAGATGTGGAAGGATTTTGAAGGATGCTTAGAGACTTGCAGAGCTGTTATATTAAAATAACTTCCATGTCCACAAGGTCCTGCTTTGCTCTCCTGTAAATGCCCTTGCATCACAGCTGTACCCATGAGATTATTGCTCTCTAACAATCTGGAAATGAAAAAAACTATAGTTTTACGATATGATAGTTTTAGCTTTAAACTGTAGATAGCCTAGGACTCTTAGATTTAGATTTCAGCTGCATTTTAATGGCATTAAATATTTCAAATGCTACTATTTTTTACTCAAAATTGTGCTCACTAGCAGAAATGACAGTAAGTTTGGTCTGGAACAACTTCACAACTATTTGTTTAGGAGAAGCTGCTGCCAGGAGAGGGGGGTGCAGTTCCAGCTCTTTTCCTGTTCAGCCTCTTGGCACCTTTGCTGAGCCTGTTTGCAATGTAGCCTGTCAGTACATTTCTGCCATGTGGATGCTTATCCTCTCTGACAAGCATTGAACCATGTCACACAAAGTGTTGAAACACTGTCTGGCTTCCAGCTAATACAAGGCCATAATATCAAGGCCTAGTTTTGAACTAAGAGTAAAAGGCTCACCATCCTGCCTTTAGACTTTTGAGTCATGAAGTGGAGTAGTACAGAGCAGGCATGTAGAAGTATTTGGTTATATCTTTATAAATTTTCTGGTGTCAACTTAATTACCTATAAACATGCATATTTAAAACAAGCCTTGCTGAAGGGCTTCAGATTGTCCTGATCTGGAAATGTGTACTGCTGGTGCTTTTGTTCCTCCTTAGATCTTTTATGTTGGTGGCTGAGGGCCAGAGTAGCTGCACATGTACAGGCTGTAAGTGCAGTCACGCAAAGCTACAGTTAACACTGTAATGCTGTTCCAGGTTAGGGTAATCCACACTCTAAAAAAATCACTGCATTCCTTGGCTGTACAGCTGAGAGCAAGACCTGAAGGCCATGAGTGGCACAGCTGCTTTTAAAGCATTGCTCTTTGCTCTCCTGTAAAGCTGCAATGGCTAAAATGCACTCTAAGGGTATGGCTACTGCCATGGCCTCGATGAACATTGTGTGGAGACAACCAAGCTGGAGCAAACCTGAATATAGGGATATTTTCACAATTTTGGGGAAGGCTGGAAGGAGTGCTATCTCAGGCATTAGAACTGCCTCTAAATTCAGAATTTCTATCATTCACTGATATTTATGAGCACCGACCCATGGCTATACACCTTTGGTGCTGAACTTACTGCTGTGCCTCCCAGCCTGGGCCTCACCATATGGCGTACACATCAATGTGTCCTTCATCAGAGAAAGCTGCAGCACTTCAAGTAAGACGTGGGGCATTCTCTCACTGACCATCCTCTGGCTGTAGCAAGTTCAGCTAAAGCTATAGTCCCATGTTGACGGCAGCTAGCATTTGATTGAAGGCAGCCAGTCTTTGTTTTCACCAGACCAATCTGACCACCCACTCCTCCCTATGGCATCAGCCTGCTCCGTTCTCCTGGAACATGACCCCAGGGCTGTGTGATTCATTTGGCAGGAGCACTATGGTGGTCTGAACGGGCTCACCATCACCTGGATTGGGGATGGAAACAATGTCCTCCACTCCATCATGACAAGTGCTGCAAAGCTGGGAATGCATCTCCGTATTGCAACTCCCAAGGTAAGAATACTGTGTGCATGGAGAAAGGAGTGCAAACTTTGCCCTTTCCCATCTCAACCAACTGGATACTTCCCAAGGGCCTCAGCTGGTGGTGCTTGCAAGTATCTTGAGTGTCAGCTTCCAGAACTAAGGTTCAGAATCTTGATTCAGTTATTCTGATGCAACACAGGAGTAATTGTATGGACTCCAACTTCAGAAGGGCTGAGGGGAACTGCTGAAATACATTTTCCTTACCTTATCAGAACACTTTCTACCAGTTTATCTCCAAAATAAACTTTCAACAAAATCAAAGTAATTTCCTGAAGCTTTACAGTGCTGAAAGACATGAAAATGGTTCAATCAGTATTTTTCTAACCAGTGTTAATAATCATTAAAGATCTTATATATGTTCTATGATGTTATCTATCATCTCTTTTGGCAGGGCTATGAACCAGACCTCAGAATAACAAAAATAACTGAACAGTATTCCAAAGAGGTATGAACCTAAGAAACAGCCTATTAGAGTAGTTTGAATAGTTGATTTTTGCTATAAATGAAATTGAAGTTTCATGCTTTCCTGGTCTTCCTTATTTTATTCACTTTAGTACGGTACCAAGTTGCTTCTCACAACAGATCCTTTGGAAGCTGCAAATGCTGCCAATGTCTTAGCTACAGATACATGGATAAGCATGGGACAAGAAGAGGAAAAGGAAAGAAGACTAAAGGCATTTCAAGGTTATCAGATTACAATGCAGGTAAAAATTCAGATTTCATTTTTAGTTGATCCTTTTACAGATTGCCTTTGCAAGAATCGACATCAGCAAAGCATGGGTTTGGTATTTTTTTTGAGTGGAGCTATGGAAAAATCACATGCAAACCTTACTCCAGCTTGTAAACTCAGGAGTTAACTTGTATGATTCACATGGCTTGGCCTCTCTCAGAGCTTCCCAATGCGATCTAACTCCAGAACATAACTAGTGCAGGAGGGCTAATCCTTTACTTCTTTATACCAAAACCTATTTCTAACCTTGTGTTTCCTCTTTGCCACCAGAAAAGATCCGTTATGTTTTATTTAGAATGAGCAGCTCACAGATTAGCTCGTACAGTCCATACCCTGGGCAGTATATGGGGCAATTTTGTATATAACTGTCAATGTATAAAGGACTAAATATATGTCTTTAAAAATCATCTAGTTGAGATGCCTATCAGAATAAAAACAGTTACAGATAATGTAAAATCATAAACTATTAATTGTCCACGATAAAACGGACATTTTCCTTGCTGATAGAATTACTGATTTAATTGACTGTATTTTAACATAAGTTCATAAAATACTGTTAATGGGTATGTCCCTGAATTGGTTGAAGACTTCATTGTTCATTGATATTAGATCACTATGTTATGAGTGACAATATTAAAAGAAAAAAATCACAGCCTTTTAAATCATGGTTTAATGTGTCCTTGTTCAAATTAGTATTATATTATCATATGACATTTGAATACAGATTGCACTTTATTGATCCACTAAATCATTAGAGTTTTTACTTCCTACTAAAACCAGAGAAATATGAGTAAAAAATTGGCTTTTGTGAAGTCAGCACTGAACTCTTACTGACTTGATGAGCAATTCTTTTCAAGTCAGTGGAATTCTTCTGAGTTCATCATCAAAGTCACTAGAGTGGGAGCTAGTATAAAATTTGTTAACCTTTTTACCAGTTAAAGATTCCATTAATGTACTAGCATATTTATTTTTTTATTCTTTTTGATCTACAGACTGTGAAATCTGCTGCTTCCAACTGGACATTTTTACATTGTTTACCCAGAAAACCTGAAGAGGTTGATGATGAAGTATTTTATTCTCCAAGATCATTGGTTTTCCAGGAGGCAGAAAACAGAAAATGGACAATTATGGTAAAAAAGGAAGATAACATTATTTAGAGGTTAGGGTCAGCTTCTGTTCTGCCTTACACTACAGACTTGGATTCAGTATGGTCCCTCAATAAACCGTAAATATTAATACGTATGTTTCAAATTCACCCCTCCTCACATCACAATTTTGACTGTAGGCAACACACATTTGTAGCACAAATACTTCTGGATACAAATATGACCTATTTTGATAATAATCTGCAGTTGCTTGGCCCAGTTTATATCACTAAGTGAAACCTGAAGTATAAACTGTAATTTTGTTTTATATTTAAATCACTGGGTTTACACTAATGATTAACTTAAATGCTCCATTTTAAAACATGTTAAATGCTGAGGTCCCAGAGACTGGTCTTACAAACTACAATTTCCCAAACACTTAAAGCAGATTGTGCTAGAGATTCTGATTTTCTCTCAAGAAAAACTGCCACTGAAACCAATGGGAACCTTCCCTGAGAAAGCACTGCAAGAGCAAAGCTTGAAGGACCCTGCAAAGTTATGGTATGGGTGATACTGTGTGATCCATGGGAACCATGAGAGGACAGTTGGCATTTAACGTAAACCATAACTCCTCTCTCAGCATTCCTAGAATTTCAGAAAATTGCTGCCAGATCTCAGTAGCCTATTATTTATTGTTGGCTTTAGAACCATTATGTTGACAAAAGCTAGTGAAAACTTTGAGATGAAAAAAAAAAAATAGAAATGGCATTATCATAGCTCTCAGATGAACTCTAGATGTGCTCCAGATGAATAAATGGCAGAGTACTGTATGTACCAAAACCTCAGATTTTGGACACAGTCAAAATTATTTAAAAATTTGTATTAAAGCCAGTGCATAGTTTTGGCCTTAAAATTCTGAAAAGTGCTGATATTTTTAATTTTAATTTTACAATGTTTAATTACCTTAAAACATTAAAACCAAACCAACAAGAGAAAGAACACCTTTACTTTGGGTTCAAGCTACCCATTTTGTTTGGGTAAGAAAAGTGTCATACTTGTATATTATCAAGCTAAAAAAAAAAAAAACAATGTATGGGTTTTGTTTAAATATTATTTTCTACCCCTTTTCAGCTAGCAAACTGAAAAATAAATTATTTGCTCAGCTGTAATTCCAAACAGGGCTGAGTGCAGCTGTGAAATTGGTAGCAGTGGAGGCCTGCACAGCTGTTCAGTCCCTACTGTGTGCCTGGGACTACCTGTCACACTGTGCGGTGCTGAAGGGAAAGGAAAGACAGGCAGCAAGAGCACAGCCTCTGGAAGACCTTTGTAAATCCAGTTCTGGGCCAAAAGAACAATTCACCGAGGGTGGTCGCACACTGGAACAGGCTCCCCAGGGACGTAGTCACGGCACAGAGCCTGTCGGAGTTTAAGAAGCGTTTGGACTATGCTCTCAGGCATATGGTCTGAATTTTTGGGTAGACCTCTGTGAAGCCAGGAGTTGGACTCGATGATCCTTGTGGGTCCCTTCCAACTCAGAATATTCTGTGATTCTGTGATTCTATATACAGTCAGACATTGCTGTGAAATCACAACAGAGTGAACCAGGTAATACCTTGTCAAAACTGAGCAAGCACAGGGGCTTGTTGTGTATACAGGTGTGGGGAGGACAGCAAAGCTGCTTCAACACTGTTGTATTTAGCTGACATTCCCATTTCTCATTTCATGGCCATACCAAAGGTTTGTTGGAGAGTGTATCACTCCACACTAGGGTGGAAGCAGGAGGGGTAGATGACACACTATTAATCTCAGTGAGGATTTTCTGTGTTTTACTGCAGAAAGTACAGCTGAAATGGGATAAATTTCAAAGTCCTTATTCAAGTATAACTGTCACTGATGCTAATGGAAGTTCTGCTGAAATCTGCAAGCAAGCCCACCTGCTGTTTGAGCACCCATAGCATTTCCTAGGAGTAGCTGAGGATACAATATAGCACACCAAAAAGGCCTCAGCTTTTGGTCTAAACATGCTTTGTCTGAATTTCTGCTGGGCTGTCCATTAATATATTTTGTCTGCACTGAAAAAAACTATCAGCTGCGATACTGAACATCCTAAGTGATTTTCAGCTCTTTCCTGATTCATCATCAGAAATTCTAGCAAATAAATCTAAGTGCGCACTTTTTGTCAGGCCAATAACTCTCAACACAAGACTTCTGAGCTAGAAAATATTTTCCCCTTATTTATTTTTATGGAGTATCTGTTTCCAATGTGATTGGATTTTTTCTTTTCTTCCTCCTCTAGGCTGTCATGGTTTCCTTGCTGACGGATTACTCACCACAGCTACAAAAGCCTACATTTTGATGCTTGGATTCCAGCCAAGAGAAAAATTGGCAGAATATTGTGGTCCGCAAATACATCTATCTTCTTCAGAAAGGATCAAGGCAATGAATGATTCTTTAATAAAACTGTATGGTTAGCTCTACTGAAGTGTGTAATATTGCATTGCATTTGTGAAAATATTTGAAACAATAAACGCCATTGCAAAAGTTGCTTCTCATCTAGAGCCTCTAAGCTGTATACCTCTTCTAGTGATCAGCATCACTGAAAATTTTCCAAGGTTGTACTTTAATGGTTGGTGCTACCAGCATCACAGGCATATTATAGCCTTCTTGTAGCTGTGTTAGAACGTGCATTGTGTAATATGCCAGACATAAACTTCTCCTGAAACCTGTCCATTTAATTGCTGATCTCAGGAAGGGCGTGCAGACCAGCAGTGCTTTACTGTTGCCTTGGTTGCCCATGCTTCCTGGGTGCCCTGGCTCCTGTTTCTGTCCTCCAGCCAACCTCCAGATCCCTCTACAGTTTGACACTGAAAATATAGAGACCTTGTGAGAATTATCTTCCTCCGTGACATTCCTGTGGGCTGGCGCAAGAGGATATGGCTGCAGAACTGGAAAAGAGCAGCTTCCACAGAGTCGGACGTGGCAGAGAGAAATGGCTGGAAGGCATCGGTTTGTTCTCTGTCCATCTCCCCTAGACCTTCACTGCCTAAACAGAACTTTGGCTAAAGAAGCAAGTTTTCTAATTCTATTGTTCTAAGCAAAAATGAAGGGCACATGATGGCATTGTATACAGCTCCTTTGTGGAAAGAATTTGCTGCATTTTGTCTGGTGCTATGACGTGGTGTACATTTCAGCTAATCCCCCTCAGCAGTGAACTGATTGATGACACCTGTAGTTTTATGATGGCTGGATGTATGTGTATTTCAGCTCATGCTCTATTCACTATTAAAAAACACCTTCTTTGTTGTTGCTAATTAATTTCAAGAGTTTATTGGTGTGTTTCCTACTGTAATATTTGACAATGTGATTTTTTAAAAATCTGTAAATTGGTTTCCATTTTCTGACCAGCTGCAAAACATTATTTAATTCATTTCAAAATTGGAGTTCACTGCTGGGCCACACATAACACTGAAATGAAAGTAAAAATACATTTGTTTATCTACCCACTTATAATTGATTTGTGGTTTTTGCAAGCATTTGTGTATCTCTTGTTAAAAATAACATTTTCCATCACAACATTACAAGTGTTTCAACAACTCAGTGATCATTCACACTTCAGCAGAAATCTAGCTGCAGCAAGGATGGAGGAGTAGGATATTTGCTAAAAATCAATAATTTACTTCCCAATTTAGCATATGGGGAAAAACGCACGCAATACAGTGCATTTCTGGTTGTATTAGATCCTGCTTTGCGAATTGGGTTCCGGTCCTCTTAGATTTGTAGATGTGCTTAGTTTTGTAGATATCCTTACTAACCTGATTTTAGTGCTGAGAGTAAGACAACTAATTTTGCTAGTTCTCTCTTCAAAAAAGACATTAGTATCAGTTTTACTGTGTTGATTAATGTGCTATTAGTGAAGTCTGGCAGATTTATAATAACAGTTGCTTTGTTACATGTTTCACAGTGAAAAGATTAAGAATTATCTGCTACTCTTCTGCTTCTTTGTGCTGTGATTAGATCTAATGTGCATCTGGGTTATCATAGAATCTTTTTATACTTAGGAATCTGAGCAGGATGCCAGACATCTAAATCCCCTTGACGTTTTTAAAACACACGGATAGATATGCGGCATAGCACACGAGCAATGGAGTCCAGCATTTCCACTGGGTTAATTTCATGTGTTTCTATTCCTCTGTGACCATCTACAGGAAAGGATGATAGTCCTTGCTCTGTCTTGAACTACTTGAACTACTCACACCATCAGTTATTCTGATGCTTTTTGGATGTACTGGGTGGACTTCATGCACACATGCAGAGCAACTAACCATTGTGTAGAAACATTGTGCTTACCACACATTTCTGCATGTGCAGTATACAGTCCGTGCGGTGTGTGCTGGGAGCCAAGCACATCCCTGCGGGTCACATTTACTGAACATGTGCAGACTGTCTGAACAGTGCACGCTGAGTAGATCTGACACTACCTAGAGGCGTTGGGTTGGTACCAAATAGACATGCACGTTTCTGCTGCAGGGACCCAGAAGTATGGTGCCCTTAAGGCTTCTTCTTCTGCCTGAAGGGATTTACACTGCTTCCCCTGGCATCAGAACAGCTCTGTGTTAATCCACCTGTGCAGGTTAATTGTTCTGGGACTGCCACGTGGTAGCTGTGGTAGCTTGCAAGACACCATTATTATGCTCTCTAGACTTCTCCTGAATTCATTACTTGAATTTACAAGAGATGACTGCAAATGCAGTGCATAAAGGAAACAGCAATAATGTGGAAAGATTTTGTAGGGGAAAAGAAATTATCAGCATTCAAAAGGCTTAAAATAAATGCATAACTGGTAGCAGTCACTAATAGCTTGCAGTGTTTTTCATTACATTTATTATACTTTAATCAGTAGAAGTGCTGTTTTCATTGATGAGTGCACTTGAAGGAAAAGCTTTTTTTTCCTCCATCCTTTTACACAGAGGCTCATGCCTGACTCCTGATAGCCCAGATCTTCCTTCCCCAAACGCCCCTCTCTTCTGTTTGACTTGGACAACAGTCCTGGGCCAGTTCAGGTCTATCAAGTCTTACCCACATCTGACTCATTTAATAACCCCTGCTCTGATATCTCAGCTTCACGCATTTGCAGTGCAGTTTGCAGTGAAAGTCCTGGTCTCTCTCCAAGACCACACACCGACAGGGGCAGCTGCCAGCCTAATCCATCACCCGCTCAGAGGCACAAGGGGAGGACCGACTGCCCCCCGGCACTGGTCGTCCTCGCTGTGGGGCCGGCTGCATGCTACGTGTACGGCCGCATCCAGGCCTCACACACGGACGGGCAGTGCGGGTGTGCTCTGTCCCGGGGGTGTACGTACATGCTGACTTTGGTGCCCAAAGACTAACCACAGCTCCAAAGCTAGTACTAAATCTGGTTTTGACATGACCAGGATAAGTCTGATCCCAGCTTGTGGCCTCAGGGCAGGATGGAGGACCTAGAGGTACTCCTCTAATGCCTTTTCAGACATCTAAGGGCCTTGAAGACATGAGCACAGGCCTGGCAGATGTAACGCAGTCTGATGGGGCACTTAGATCAGAAGCTGATGGCCAGCAAGGACAACCTGCAACATCTCAAATGGCCCTGAAGTCTTATGCTTTGGCACCTGATCCAGTCCCACTGTATCTTCATGGTCCTCTAGAGTAAATGATTACTTCTGTCCTACACCGAGAGGTAGAAATGCAGTATTGCTTACTAGCAGTTTATACACTCTAAGCACTTGTTCTGCGGTTCATTACCAGCAGTTGTGGGATTCTTTTGTCACCTTTACAGCATTATCTGAAAATGATCTAACATTAATTTGAGAATCAGTGGAGATAGAGGGGGAAAATGGTCCTCTATAGTTTTCTCAAAGAGTAAGATCATTTTTTTCCTGTGTTCTGTTTTACATACAAAGCTGACACACAGCACAGAAATGGCAGGCCTGCAGAAAGAATTTACAAATAATTAATATCTCTAAGAATATGAAGAACAATAAGCTTAGAAAAGACTCAGTGGGGAGCTTGGACAATCAGGAGGGAGCAAAGAAAAGTAAGAATTCTGAAACAGAATTAAGCATTTTCTTTGCACCAGTTTATGTCAGAAATGACACTGGAAAAATATATGCAACAAACTTACTCATAGCAGAAGCAGTCACCTGTGAGAAGCAGAGTTGCTAAAAGGAAAATACAGGAATAACTAGATGCATTAAATAGCAAGGAGTGGCCCAGGTCTGGTTGCATGAAGTCCTCCAGAACTCCTGAATTTATGTTTACCCCTCATAAAAAAGCCAGTGTTAGCCAGAATTAATTATTTCACTGCCTTTCAAATTCTGTGTGAAAGCGAGGAGGAGCTGCATGAAGGTCTGAGCGATGCACTGAGACGGTTGTTCAGTTTGGGGAGTGTTTGAGCTGAAGCATACTGAGCTTAGTTTTGTTTTCCAGGAATGTGTAACACTGGTGGAAAGGCTGAAAAACAGTGCTCTGCACACAAAGGGAAAGGTTTCTTCTGTCTTCTGGGTTTCCCATTACTCAGCTAATCACTTAGTTAATGTATTGAGCAAATAAACAGTGCTTCTTTGATTATTTTGCCAGGGCTGTTTAACCAGCTGCTTCTCAAATGCAGAGCCCAGAATGTCTGGGTCTTGCCCAAGGTTATGTGTACAGAGACACTCCATAAGCCACAATAAACATTTTATTCAGTCCAGCATTTGCTGTCATGAGTAATGGGATACAGCTATTTGCAAGGCTATTTGGTTCTTACACAATCTTGTTACTAACCCTTTGAAGAAATCCCGAATCTTTGTGGCCTCTGTAAATGCTGATGATCCCTTCCATAGTATGTGTGTAGAGGGTTTTCTCTAGGGGCAAGCAATCTGAGGTGGCTCCGTTCAGAAAGCAGATCTTTCTCAACCACAGTCAAAGCATTGTCTGACACTGCCAAATGCCTTGCAAAGCCCCTTGTGGTCTGCGTTGTATGTTAGAGGACTATTGAATTCTGCTGCTCTCTAATAGGCCTGTTTTAAGGGGATTGGCACCCACGCAAAGTAGGCTGTAACACGTGCATAATAGCTCCAGAAAGAGGGACGAGCATCAAAGTTGCGACCTTCGTTAGTCAAAGTTACTTAGTTTAGCTGAGATTAAGTCAAGCTGTGAAGAACTGCAGAAATAGCTGCAAAAGGGTACTGAAGGGTGGACAGGGCAGGTGCAGGTGGGGCTTAGTGATTTAAGCACAAAATAATGTTCGTTGGAGGGAGGAAGCTAAACTGCTCCCTCAGACGGGCTATAGGACTTCACAGGTCCCTCTCCAGGTCAGAGCCAGCAAGTGTGACGGTGTCTCACCTGACTGACTTCTATCTTCTCCAACGTCCTCATCTGAAATACTCATCCTACGTCCAACCAGGAGGTGGATGTTCTTCATGGGACACGCCACGGTCCCGCTCCCGGACTGTTTGGACTATGGGATGCGGAGGAGCATGCTGTGGCTCCCTCACTGCTCACCTGCCCTGATTCCCTGCTGGTGGCAGGGGGGTGCATGGAGTACAGTGTGCAGTCGGCTTTGAGCCAGTTTGCTGTCCCAGCCCCTCCAACACCCCCCAGGGACGTGACACAGGACCTGCCAACCCTCTGTGTGCCTCAGCAGGGCACCCATGTCTGAAGGTAAAGACCAGGCTGACCCCAGTAACACCAACTCCGTGATGTTAGAACACCTGCTTTGGGGTGGCTGGCACAGCACATCAACCATCTGCCAGAAAACAGATTCTGCTCGCAGCGCGAAACGCCGGCCGGCCCTTCCTGCGCTGCTTCCTGTGCTGTGCCGCAGCCGAATTTGGGCTGGGTGTTTGCTGCCTGCGTTCAAGGGTTATGTCTGACAGCTGCCAGCTGCTCACCCCTGGGTTCTCCCCCAGAGCTCATGCTCAGGACTACCTGTTGCCCTCAGGTAACCAAGAAAGAAAATCTGTGAGAGCCTGAAACAGCAGATACCAGGCACACTAGTGGCTGCTGCTGCGCTGCCAGGGGGCCGGGCTGCCCTGGGACCCCTGCCCAGCGCTGCGGAGCTGAGCCCCCCCTGCTGCAGCCTCGGCAGGGGCAGGTTTGTGCCCATCCTGCCAACCTGCCAGTGCGGGGCACCCCACGGGACCACAGATGGTGCCTTGCGTGTTTGCGGGGCAGACAAGAATATGTCGCAATTGATACCACCTGAGGGATGTTTGCTTACTTCGGGAATATAACTAATTGAAAAGAAATGTCTCCCAGCACCACAAAATCCTTGCATGAGTCATCAGCAGGCTTTTACGCCCCACTCCGCAGGCCAGATTTCTGATTTAAATCCTGGAGTAGTTTTGGGGGACTTCTGAGCACCAGGCACTGGGGAGTGAATGCCCCCTGTGTTTCCCCGGGGTGCTTCTCCCCGGCCAGGCTCCTTCTCTGGGGCACAGCCACCTCTGACAGGAGCAGGGGCAGGGACCATGGAGGGATTTGGGGCACTTTGAACTCAGACTGGATTCAGACAATAAAATGTCTTCATCCTGATCTAGCAGTAACATAACACACCTCATGTGTCTATTGATCACCTACGCCTCATAGGCATGTAAGCGTATCATACAGAGTTTCTGATAGTACGATCTACATAGAGAGAGCTTTCAGATCCCTCTCTTACTCTTCTGTGCTGTGACACAACTGGGTCTTTTTAAAGTCCGTTTGTAACCCTGAATTTCCTGTGTTTTGCATGATTACAATGCCCCTATGTTTTACTTTAAATTACACATTCATGCAATAGGAGAATTTTTTGAAAGTGTAGCCAAGTAATTTGATTTTGAGAAGTGCTCTGGAGGAGACAAGGGTAGACATATAATTTGTCTCCTACCAGCTTTATGAGTCCCCCTCTCTCAGGAAAGCTAACAATTCCATCCAGAAATAATTCCATTAGACATGAAATATCAGAGCTGTGAATCACTGGGCATTTCAGAGCATCACTTCACAGCAGGAGAGCAGCTGAAAACTGCACCAGAGACAGGAGTTTAATTCTTATTGTAGCACTAGGGAGGAAAATGCAATCAAAAACAGCTATAGGAAGTTGCAGTACAGCAGAACTATCTATTTTACCAGTTGCCTTCCTGGGAAAAAGAAAGCAGGAGATTATAGTTATTCTTCCAACAGTACTGTTGATTTGGCCAGGGTAGTAACTAGGATTCACAAGACTGCAATCAAGGGCTATGGAAAACATGTTAAAAAATTCCTCTGCAAGACTGCATTGTAGGGATCACACGTATGTTGCTTTTAGGTATTCACATAACAGGAAAATAACCAGTTCTACCAAGGAAAAGCTTTCCCGACGCTGTGAGAGGGCAGTGAGACCAATCTGAATCAGAGATATATAAGACAGAATGGATTCTGAATCATGGGGGCAGCGAGCTGTTGCCAGTTTGAAGTTTTTAGCTCTGACTACATCAAAAAGTCACCTGTTCCGCATTCTCTTCTCTGCGGCTAGACATACCAACGCCGCTTTGATGTAGACGACTATGGGAACTTCACACAACAGTGGTCCTGTGAGGTCATTGCTAGATAGCTAGAGCAGTTACTTCACTTGTAACTTTTAGAACTTGTCCCATTTTACAATGGGATAAAACTATTGCCCAGTGTTGTGCCCACTGTTAATACTGAGGACCACAACGGATTTTCTTATTTTTCCCTCTTGCTGAGTTGGACAGAAAGAGAACTAGCATGTTTATTCTGAACATCGTACATCGCAAGTGACAATAATTTATAGACATGGGACCTGACCTTTAAGGGAAATAAATTCACAGAAATTGTATGGACCTTAAGCACTCAGCATCTCTGAAAGTTAGCACGTATTACTTGTCTCTGGATTGCTGGTACCTGTGTAAAACAGGTGTCAAGGCTATTATAAAAATAAAGAAGACCCTCTGCAGCTGGCAGCTGCCAAAGCCCAGGAGATAAGAAGGTAGTCTGCAGAGTACTGGCCTAAAATGTATTACCTGGGTAGCCTTCACATCCGAAATGTCCAGACTGTCTCCAAAAGAGGTAGCTAATGCCTTTCTTTGAGGCTGTCCTGTTTTTCAATCTGTTGATAGAGAACCATTATTCAATGAGATGCCTGGATGCTGAATACTGTGATGAAGACAGACAACATACATTATGATGGCTGTTTGCAGAAGCAAACATGGGAGCAGGAGGACATGCTTAACCACGAATGCTCTGGGAAAACTGGTGGCAGTTTTTTTTAATTGTAGTTGTGACTCTCAGTATCAATGCATTTTGTCAAGACAGTTTTGCAAGATAGAGCTCAGTCTTTCCTCGGGATTTTTTTTTTTTAGTGCTCTCTAAGCTTTTTTTCCAGGAGGCTGCTGAAGTAAATAAATAATCACGGAATCATAGCATGGCTGGAGTGGGAAGGGACCCTCAGAGGTCACCTGGTCCAACCCCCTGCTCAAGCAGGGCCACCCAGAGCAGGCTGCCCAGGCCCATGTCCAGGCGGCTCCTGAAGATCTCCAAGCAGGGAGACCCCACAGCCTCTCTGGGCAGCCTGTGCCAGTGCTCGGTCACCCGCACAGCACAGAAGTGCTTCCTGGTGTTCAGACAGAGCCTCCTGTGTGCCAGTTTGTGCCCACTGTCTCTTGTCCTGGCACTGGGCACCACTGAAGACAGCCTGGCTCTGTCCTCTTTGCACCCTCCCTTCAGAATTTATAGACATTGATGAGATCCCCCTGAGCCTCCTCTTCTCCAGGCTGAACGGTCCCAGCTCTCTCAGCTTTTATTTGTGTGAGAGATGCCCCAGTCTGTTAGTGCCCCTTCACTGTACTCTCTCCAGTATATCCTTGTCTCTCTTGTACTGGGGAGCCCCAAAGTGGACCCAGCACTCCAGGCGTGGCCCCACAAATGCTGAGTAGAGGGGAAGGAGCACCTCCCTTCACCTGCTGGCAGTACTTTGCCTAACACAGCCCAGGATACCATGAGCCTTCTTAGCAGCATATTGCTGGCTCGTGTTCAACTTGGTGTCCACCAGGACCCCCAGTTCCTTTTCTGCCAGGCTGCTTTCCAGCTGGACAACCCCCAGTATATACTGGTGCATACATGTCCTTTAAGCCAGCTGTTTACCTGGAGAGTATACAGAGAGCTGAGGGCCTACAAACATTAGGGATCCTCCTTCCCAAGCACCCAAGTTCGTGACTGCCTGGTACCCTGGGTTCCTGGCCTGACCATCCTAGAGCCACCTCCAGGGTTTGGCACTGAGGTGCTTCTCAGGGGACTGTCCTGCAGCCAGGATTTTCCTTCTGTTTTTCACACACTTAGCATGGTCAGAATTACCAAAACTGTAGGTGGACTGACTGTTCCTCCTTTGCCCATTCCCATCTCTTCATCCCAGCAACCCAATCCATCTCTCAGCTTCCCAGCACCTAGGAGTGGAATATAGTGTGGAACAAAAGCCTCCCATGAGAGATTTAAAAAAAATAAAACTTAAAAAATGAATACAGAGTGTTAGTCCATCTATGTCGTATATTGTCTGTAACCACAAAAAGAACTTTGCGTCCTCAGAGGAAAATTGAAAAGTGATGCCCTTCTGGTCTCTGAATGACATTTTGCATTCAAGGTGGTTGGTGGTCATCGACAAGTGACATGAAATGCTCCAGCCATTTATTTAAAAATTGCTGTGCACTAATCTACACAACGATCTCAAAGTTGTAAGCAGTGTGACCTATCAAGCATGTGCATAAGTGTGGAAAAAAGGATGATCTTGAGAACTGCTGCGTGAGTACTGAAATGGTGTACATTCTTGCTAGAAATATGTTGAGTTTGAAAAGGCTGGGCAAAAATAAATAAGAGGGAGAAAGTTCACTGTTTCCCACCTCCCCCCTAACAAATAAATCACAAAGGCTGTCCATGACTCCCTTGAGGTTCTTATTTGCTCTGCTCTGCCCCCCGGCCACAATGAAAGGGGCTTTTCTTCCACTTGAACTGACCTTTGGCAAACATTTCCCTTTCAATCAAGATCTGAAATCTGCTCTTGCCGGAGACAGCGGGGAGAAGGCACTCTAAAGCCATTCACACAAGAGTCAGGACAGAGAATAATCACCTGAATTCATGAGGTTAATTCCAGTCTAGACTAAGGCAAAGAGATGTCATCTAGAGGTCTCCATAGGAGAACAATATGTTTGTCTTTCTGGACTCTCTTGTCTCTCTGTGCTGCCTGCTTACTATATAGCATGAATATTTCTCTCATGGACTGTTGAGCAATTGCCATATCTGAGCACTAGGCTTGCTTTCCTCATGTCATTATCAGTTTTATAACCAGTATGAGACTCCCAGGACTGAGGCTTTGACTGTGGCTTGACCTGGCTCACTGGAGTGAATGGAAAGTCTCCTGCGGACAGCAGTTTGGGCGTGGGCGTTTGGCACTGGGGAAGTTGTTGCCCGAGTGAACTAAAGAAAATTGATTAAAACATACATCAAAAACTTGCTAAGTGCAAACTTAAAGGTGAAGCCTAGAGTAAGAATACAAAAGCTCAATAAAAAGGGCTAGGGTAACTAGCAGAGGTAAAAGAAAAACATCACCTTAATCACTGCAGAGATTTCAGTGGACTGCACTGGGCAGAGCAGATGGATGTAATGTTCCTGTCCAGCCTAAGTTCTCCAGACATCTTTGCAGATTCTTGCTAAGGGGACAATATTGCAGATCTTATCCTCTCTCTATGCTTCCTTTCAAACAGCAGCCTACATGAGTGGCTTTGTGCCTGGCATGTCCTTGGTCAGCCTTGTGTTAAGTAAAACCACACTACAGCAGGCAAATTACTGACTTGAAACTGGCTAAGTGACATGCCAGGGTGAAACGCTTGGATTTTCACTGTACAACTATCTCAGTTTCCTGGCACTGCCATGTCAAAACAGTTATACTAATGATGGTGTCACTGTTGGGATGGCTTAAGGATATCATAAAAGCTGGGCTGGTGAAGAGAAATAACATCCTTTGAGTTAGGGCTCTTACCATGCAACCAAAATCCTCTCTTCTGCTCCTCCGAAATGGGAAAACACTGGCCCAGTGCTCATATATTTCTTGGAAGGTGGCACGTGCACTAGATGCGATTGCTTCCTTCCCAGCTACTAGTCCACATCTTTCTTAGGTCTTAAGCCTCCTAACCAGCTTTGGTGCTATCCATTTTACACCACTTGCTGAAAATTTTTCTTGCTTTGGCTTTGGCTGTTCTGCCTTCCTCAAGATCTCTTTCTATTTCTCTGGTTATTCCTTTAATGCATGTAAACGGCTTCCTCTGTTCTCCCTTCTTCCTCTGCAAGGAGAATCTTGTAGTACATTGGTCACCTTCTCTGCATCTTAACCCTGCGCACTCTTATGTGCTTATAAGAGCAACTCAGTAGCCTAGAAGTCATATTATTAAGCTAAAACTTCAACATCCTTTGTATCTTACTCCTCTTCCCTTAGTCGTCACCAGCCATTGACAGTTCCTCTTGTCCTTCTGGCCTAGTGTAAGGTGAATTCCTACAGCCTGAGTTACTTGCTGTGCCCAACATGGTGTTCACAATGGTCCACTGTGGCAGAGATTTATGAATACTTCCTCCTCTTGGCCTTCCTACTTCCGAAACCACTTAACCTACTGCATGGGCACTGATAAAGCGATTTCCTTTCCTGTCTTATCCCTTTCTGCTGCTGTCTTCATTATAATTACATCGAGGACAAATATTCTCTGTTCACTTTCCAGGTCTCTGTTTATTTACTTTAATGCCTTGTTGATTTGCATCCTCTGCTATGCAGAAATTTCAGCCTCATTTGCCTGGATATCTAGTTTCCCACTGCCTATAGGCGTGCTTTCTTCATTAGGGAAGGAAGACCCTTCTGATACTAGTCTTTAAAATTTGCATCCGATCATTTCGCTAAGCATTTTACTTTTTAGTGTGTTGCCAGTACAACAGTGCCCTTTAAGCATGATTGTACAGGTAGATGAAGAAATAAAAAGACCTATTCTGTGTGGTTTTTTGCCCATGCATTCGCATGTGCAAGACTGAACTATTTATGGTTATTGCGTGATCTATTTAAACAGGACCAGTGTATGTGAGGAGGAGGCAGTGTGAGCAGGTGCATAAAGAGCTGGACCATGACTTGGGAACCTGGCCTTGATTCCAGTCCTGCCACTGCTTTGGCGTGCTCCAAAAAGTTACCTGCTTGTGCCTCAGTTTCCCCATCTTTGAAATGGGAATAATTTTGCCTGTTTACAAAATGCTTTGAGACCAAGTGACAAAGTGCACTATGTAATAACGATGCAGTGTCGTTTTTCCTGTCCCATTCTTTCTCATTATTTGTCACACCAGCTGGTTTCATCTGCTTCTAAATTAGATCATAGGCATCTGAAGGAATACTACATTTTTCACAGTATGCTGGTAGAGGCGTTTCAGGGCTCCCTAGCTTACAGGTACTAATGCAGCACAGACAATTACATTAAAAGCACCTCTCCTGGAGCTATGAACAATACTACAAAGGGGAATGCTAAGAGTCTGCACTATAAAATGTGGATCTAAAGCAATTTCTCACGACATTTTGTAGTCTGACGGTTGCCTGAAAGAGACCCCATATGGGACGTAAATTGCATGTGTTGCTGCCATATGCTTGAGGAAGCAAGATTCGTTTGTTCTTTTAGAATAGAGAAGCCTGCTGAATTCAAACAAGAAATCAGACACACATCGTGTTCATCCTTGCTTGCAGTTGGGCTGTAGCATTCTTTATTCTTTGTCTCTTGAGCACTGCATAAAGCTGTATTTGGTGTAGCTGAGCTTCTATCACAGGGAATTTGTGTACTGTTTTTGAAGGCTTGTAACAGATCCCAGCTGAGAACTGTATTTTCACTCCAAGGAAAAAATATAAGCTACCCCGTACAACACATGAAGCCAAATTTAGACATAAGTCTGACTCCATGAATTTCCTAACTTCATGAGCGTTCTAGTCACTTACATGAGGGCTGAATTTGGCCTGGGATGCACATTAGTACACTGGATTGCTATTTGAAAGCTGAGAAGTTTCTATGTAATCTTTTCAAGATTTTTATCCTTCTCTAATAATTCACAAAAAAGATAGATAGAATGGGTAGGGATTGTTATCTGAGTTTTGCCTTTTCTCTGTTTCTCTGTTCCGACACCCTATAACTTTAGGGATTCTTGTTCTTTATGTGAGACCTGTAGTGCTTTTATGACTATGCATAAATATGAGAAACAGCAACTGGGGAGGCACTGAGAGCCAGGCTGAAAATCTTCATTACTAAAATGCATAAGACACTAATCTTTCCTGACCCCTGCTGTAATTCAAAAAACCAGACAATTTTTGTTTAAGCAATTGTGTTCTGAAAGGAACAGCACAGTAGTTTAGGACCTTAACGGTATCTGTGATTTTCTAACAGCATCTTTCTCATTTTGTTTGTTTGTTTGTCTGTTTTTGTTTGTTTTGTTCATCCCTGAGCCTTAGGAATCACAAAGCAGGAACAGCATGGTCCTGAGAGGATATTTTCCCTCAGGAAAATAAATGCTAGGTTGTCAGATTTAAAATTTTTGCAAGACCCATGTACCAGGTCAAAAAGAAACGGATTTTGCTTCCAAAATACCTGCTACATGGGTGTCCTTGGAGGCCAGTAGGATTTGCAGCCCCGCAGCGGCTGCCTCAGACAGCGGTGCCGCAGGGCAGCCTCCTCTCACCTGACTTCAGAAGTCTGACTGCTGGCACTGGGGCGAGAGTTAGCCGCAGAGCTCTGCGGTGGGCTGGGGGTAGAAGCAGGCGTTTCTGCTGGAACTGCCTTCATCCTGGTGCGGATGTCCAACCCCGTCCAGGGCTGGCACGTCTTAGGTGCGGCTGCTGCTTTCTTCCAGCTGTAGCAGGGTAGGCATGGCCACCCCGGGCGTGGACATCTCAGGGGAGAGGAACCCCTCTCGCGGTGTTGGCTTGGGCTCCTGAGGCTGACGGCTGTTTTGAAGCATGTGCAAAGGACTTCCTCAGGTCAAAAAGAAGGTCTGCAGCACAGCTCGGAGTAAAGGTTAAGGTGAGGCAGTTTGTACACGAGTCACACGTGTCTCTGACTTTCTCTGCCATGTACCCATCTCTTCCATTGCTTATTTTTTGATAATGTGACCAAATGAACACTGTTACTGTGAACATTTGAAAGAGGTACTCACTGTCTTTCATTTGCATACTAATAAAAGTTATAAACCACGAAATAGGCTAGTCTTATACCACACATATTTCCACCTTCCTGTGGGGCTTTGAATATGTTTCCTGTGAAGATATTTTAGGCAGTTTACCCACCTCTAGTCAAGGGCAAAACATTCCTTCTTGTTCTCTAACCTACATATTGACTGCCAACAGAGATCATTACACTCATTGAAGCATTTAAGAGATCGAAAAGAGAAAGCAAGCCAAGACTGTGAAAAAAGTCCCTGGAAGAGAAACAGAAAAAATAAAAGACAATAAATTAAAAAATAAAAAGCAACTAGAGTGGATTAAAAGGGCATTTTCCTGGGACACCGCTGAACGGAGCTTTTGTGGCATTGTCTTGCTGCCGTACAGTGCAGCGGTCTTGGGCCATGTCACACGTTGCTCTCCTCCAGTCCTGTTTCAGTGGTTTGCTCAGCGTTGCTGTCTATCGCATGCCTGCACCAAAAGTAGGGGCAGTCAGGAACCAGACATCCCATCCCATGGAAAGCTGCAGGGCTTCAAAATTTGGTTTCATTCTGAATCATAAATAGAAGTGAGTATGGCATAATTCCTCACAGAAGGAAATATACAAACGTTAAGGACAAAATGTTTCCTTTGGACTTACTTAATTAGGCTTCATTTTGCATTTATGTAAAATAGCTGTGTAACGTAAAGGCTGTAGGAAAAAGATAAGAACAGAGCATCTCAACATCTTCTGCAAATATTTTAATGAGAGCCAGTAGAAAACATCAGTTTTGTGAAACCAGCATTTTCCTGTGGAAAAAAAAAATCACTCTGAAAAAAACCTGCCTTGCCTTTTCCATACATTAACCTAATAGTTAAAATTGGGTATTAACTGGTCAAAGAAATGTATTTGTCTTGCTCTTCCTTCTATTTCCTTTCTGGCAGAAAGAAGGTCATCTAGTGATTTATGGAGGCCTGTGAAGACCAATATACTTTTTTTTCCAGTGGAGAGGAGCCTGTAGATTTTTCATCTCTGTCTTGTAACAGGATTTAGGCTTCAGGGACTTTCAGGGAAAGCTGGTAGGAGACTGAGCAGGGAGAGACTGTGAAACAGCTGTGCTGGGTGGTTGCAGAGGAGTGAAGGTTGAGCTCACTGTTTAAAACCAGGCAAAGCTGAACTTCAGGTGTTTGGGAGACATCATCATTTGTCACTATCTCCCTACCAATAAGCTGTGGGTTGTGGGGGACAGGACTCCATTGCATTTGCATCTGAAAGAAACAACTCTACACGCAGCAAGCAAGTAAAATGCTCGATCGTTCAGGAAAGTGAATATTCATCTGTCCCTCTATGGGTCATTTGTCCTCTCCTCGGTGGTCTCTTTAGTAATAGGTTAATATAGTAAAATAAGGTATGTGGCTGAGCAGTTATGAAACTCTAATAACTTGCTTAGGTCAGAAAATCAGCTTGTGCGCTGTTTGATAATCCAGCAATTACTAATCATCGTGGTAGTTTCCTGTGGGAAGAAAGAGTGATTACAGGGAAGTCACACTACACTGCATTAACAAAGCATTCAAAATGCTTTTAAGAAGCAGATAATATTTTACAAATAGTTCTGGGCAAGGAGATTCAAATCAAGACTTAATTTAGGGAACACCTCCTTTGATTAAAAAAATATGTTCCCAAGAACAGCTGGAGTCATTTGCTGAGATAAATCAGATGCTACTCTCTACTTTTATGGGTTGCTAAACCCATGAAATATATGGTATGTCTAGGATTTGTTGGCTGCATTCTTGTGCTATGAATGCAGATATTGTAGTTTGCTAACAAAGAAAAGTGGTAGACCCAGCAGGCAATGGCAAAGCCATATCTTCTTTTTTCATTTTTACTGATTAGAGCTGAGAGAAGTGTGCTCTGGTGAACCCCCTTGAGCCTTCTGATTTTTCCCATATTAGGCATAGGCTGAAAACAGCCTGGATTTCCTATTGCCTCCTTTACCTCTAGAAAGGAAAGGAAAGCAAATATCACTGAGCTTTTCTAAGGTAGAGCAGAAGATTCACTAGTTGTCACAAAGATCTGGAAAGAATAATGGATCTTTAAGAACGCTGCCTCAAGAGATAGTCTGAGGGACCATTGAGTCCCCAGTGTCTCCAGCATCTTCAGATTTAAGATTAATGCATCTTATTTTCTGGACACTGCTAACTTACATAAATGAAAAAAAAAAATCACATCTTAAAGATGATAAAAAGGCTGCAAAAACATCGAAAGATTAACTGTATTGCATTATATTTCCTCCCTCCTCCCATCCCATGCAGGATAGAGGATCTCCACAAAAAAATTTCTTGCAAATAGTTGTGCCTGAAGACTCTTGGCGAGGGAATCGTGGGGATGTGATCTGTGTCATGCAATAGTGAACTTATTTTGGGTGCTGATGATAGAGATGATCAAGGATGAGGATGATGTAAGCAATAAATACAGGCGTAAATGAATAAATACAGAAGGCAGGTCTCAATATACATACGAGGCA
Source organism: Chauna torquata (assembly GCA_013399475.1). NCBI lineage: Eukaryota > Metazoa > Chordata > Aves > Anseriformes > Anhimidae > Chauna > Chauna torquata. Next base: position 167,635 of record VXAL01010895.1, on the reverse strand, counting down.
TAACAAATATATAATGAGGCACCACAAAAGAATGAAGGAATGCTTTGCTGCTTTGCTCTTGCCTTTTGCAATGTAAGTTCAGAGCTCACAGAAAGTTCCACTTCCAAGCATCACTAAAAAAGATGTGAGTAAATCATCTGCCCAGTTCAGATCTTGTTTTACTTTCCTGAACTGCTGTGATTCTTGGGTGTGGTGGCTGCGAAGGTAACCAACGGACTGTTGTACTTCAGGGGTTGAGCTGTTTGCCAGTGAGATACACAATGTTTTCTTGCGGAGATTTTGCGTCTACTCATTCTCTGGTTTTGCTTAATCTCTGTTACTCTTCATGTTACGGTGGTTCCTCTGCTAATCTGCAAACTGTTTCGAAATTCTCCTAGCCGAATTATCAGCCAAAATCCAAACTGTTGCTTTTGTTGGCAGCTAGGAGGGAAATCACAACATCGCGTTACACAAAAGCCTTTAGCCTTCTATTCCCACTCTCTCCTTTTTTATTTTTTTCCTTTTCTTTGGCCTGGATAGAAAGTAATGACAAATATGTTATTAAATTATGGGGACAATATTTCCATTGTGAAGTCTGCAGGAGATATTTTATTCAATTTGTGATTTCAGTTCCGAACTTTAAGACTAGTTCTCCTAGTGAGAAATTCCTCTAACTTAGTCTCAGGAGGAAGGGAATTGTTCTGAGAAGTTTTTCAAAAGCCATTTCAGCCTGTTGAACTATTATGTATGGTTAGAAAATACATATTTCTTCCTTTTTTTCTTTTTTCAGTTTTGTTTCAATATTGACAATCATGTAGCCTTTTGCCACAAGGAAATGTGCAATTTTCTAGCAACTGATGCAATGGAAAGTACCCCAGGTGAGCTACGACACTCTTGCAGTGAGAATATGTCTTTCTCCACTTCTGCACCAAACACAAAAAATTCCCACATGAAAGCAATGACATTTTGAAAACAAATAATATTTGTTAAGCCAGTCATGATTTATATTAGAGGTGGTATTAAAAGTAGCATGGATTAAGTTTAAAAAAAATATCACCCATTTACAGAAATGAGCTATCCATCTGGTAGCTTGGGTTGAAGTTATTAGCATAACGAAAGTTTCTGGAGAACCTTATAGTGCTAATGGTACTGTGTAGGGTAAGCAGGAACTCTTGTGGAGACCAAGAAATTGAGTGTGCTACAGAAAGGAAACAGCCTAATGAAGATAAATCCATACATGTGTATTCATACCATCTCTTTCTCTCACTCACTCGACCCTGTTTTCACAAACCAACATGCGAGTATATTCTTCCACCATTGTTCACATATTGCACATTGACTTATGCTGATAGCTAAGAAAAGCAAGCGGTTCAAAAGGTCAGAGAAGTGGTATATTTTTTCCACTAACTGGAACACACTTAAGAAACACTATGAAAATCCATACTAACAATAGCAAAGAGCACTAACAATAGGCTGTATTCTCTAAATAAAGATCAGGGCAAGGTTTGGAAGCATGCGTAGGAGGGAAGAAGAAGAGCATTTTGTAAGCCAGATCATTTCTGTGTTGTGATCGTTACAGAAGAGATATTTTTCAAAAATCTCAGAAACCAAGTAAGGGGAGAGCTCCATATCCTTCCCACAGTTCCTCCCTCTAGACTGGAAAGAAAGCAACATTTGACATGTTTCTGAGGATGAGTTGTATGCAGTTGTTCTCACATGGGTACAGCTACAGCACCAAAAAGCCCAGAGCAGATGGCAGGCGTGTGGGTGGGGAGTGGATTGCTGAGATTCCGGGAGGAACAAAAGGAGAATTGCTGGTTATTGAGAGAACTGCAAATGCGCACGGGCACAGCTTCGTGCATTTTTAGCCACCCTTCACTGCACAAACATATGGGACATGAGCATGCAGGAGGGGTATCAGTTAGTGGGAGGAATGTAGTGGGACAATAATACTCCGAGATGATTAATTGGAGCATGGTGAGAGTTGCTGTTTATATCTAGTTTTTCTTCTCTTCTGTGTTATGAATCATCTGATACACCCAAAACTGAGAACAGATTGCAGTAGAGTATGAACTGCTCATGGCTGGGTATTGCCAAGGTAGAAGAGTTAGAAGAGCAGGCAAAGTATGTCACTGCTCCTCTCCGGCTGCCTTATTCAGGTTTTTGGAATTTGGGATGAGGAGGCAGGAGGCTGGTGCGTATCCAAGTCATGACTCAACCGTGGGTCTGGAAACAGGCAGAAGGCACACACAGATGCAGAAGCTGGGAAATACCCCTAGGTCCCACAGCAAAGACATGGATCTGAAACTTAAGTTAATAGATGGCTAGATGAACCAGTAATTCAGACAGCTTTTGAAAGACTTCATCAGCACTTCCATTAGTCAACTTTTCCACCAGAAACTTCACCGGAAACCTGTAGCACAAAGCAGCTTGGCATGCTGCATAGAGCCTGCTGGAGAAAAGTGCATCTAGGGCAAAAAAGCGGCCTTCATCCAGTCCAGAAGAGGGAGAGGAAATCACGTCACTGTTCGTTTTTACATCCCTGTTGTCAAGAAGTTTGCACAGGAGCATAAATCATGGACATCAGAAAGAGAGCAGGAGGGAGTTCTGTCGGAGGTAATGTTCTGGTGAGAAAACTTGTAAGGAGAAAGGATTGAAGACCTAATCCTGTTTTATACTTTCTGTTCTCTGTCATCAATGCCTGGAATACCCTGTGTGGAGTCCCAGGCAGTGTTGTTGTTGTCATCTGTCACCAGAGACGNTAGATGAACCAGTAATTCAGACAGCTTTTGAAAGACTTCATCAGCACTTCCATTAGTCAACTTTTCCACCAGAAACTTCACCGGAAACCTGTAGCACAAAGCAGCTTGGCATGCTGCATAGAGCCTGCTGGAGAAAAGTGCATCTAGGGCAAAAAAGCGGCCTTCATCCAGTCCAGAAGAGGGAGAGGAAATCACGTCACTGTTCGTTTTTACATCCCTGTTGTCAAGAAGTTTGCACAGGAGCATAAATCATGGACATCAGAAAGAGAGCAGGAGGGAGTTCTGTCGGAGGTAATGTTCTGGTGAGAAAACTTGTAAGGAGAAAGGATTGAAGACCTAATCCTGTTTTATACTTTCTGTTCTCTGTCATCAATGCCTGGAATACCCTGTGTGGAGTCCCAGGCAGTGTCGTTGTCTTCTGTCACCAGAGACAGCAGGAGGCACTTACACACAATGATACAAAGACTGGGATCACAACTTCACACGAAGCATTCATTACCATGTCCACACACCATGCTCAGAGATCCACCCCTGAAAATAACAGAATGAAGTAATTGTGAAGACAATTAATCTGAGCACGTGCCAGCCAGCAGTGACATGAGGCAAGGGCTGCTCTCTGTCAATAAGCATGGTGGGGTCTGCGCTGCCAGGCACTGGCCTCACTGGGGTGGTGGTCTCAGGGTGGGCCATCCTTGCCTTGGAGGCCACCGTCACCTTCTGCGACGTGAAATGTTCTTTTTTCACTTGCTGCAATTTTGCTAGAGGAAGTCCCACTTCACACCGTAAATTCATAACACCAGAAACGTGCCAGTCAACAGGTATTTGAGGAAGGCATGACTGAGACCCAAGGGAACGCTATTTCTGATGATGCTATTTCAGAAGATGCAGGGATACGTACCATATGCAGAATATTATTCCAGGAATGTAAACAGCACCAGGGTCAAGAGGTCTCCCCAAACCACTTTGAATAAAAAAAACCCTAATCACTCATTTTCTCTTAATACTCACACCTAGTTTATGTAACTTATCCTGGTAACTCTTCTCTTTGTCTTCCCAACGTATCCTCCTACCAGATGGATCAACTTGTTCTGGGATAGGGAATGGATCTTGCTGTGCTTGCAGTGTGTACATCTGGCATTTCCTTTCAAGTGCTTGACTATGCAACCTAAATAAATATAGCTTTTATCTAGCATTATTGGTAATGTATTTGTATTGCTGTATTATATTTATATTAATAATGTATTGTTAAATATTGGAAGAAAGTAACTTGAAATGCAAAATGAAGTGAGAGGTGGATATGAAAAAATTATAATACAATAAAATCTAGAAAAATACAATATAAAGATGACTGAATTAGGTGTTGTGGGGGTAGCTGTAAATACAGCACTTTTAATTTTTAAGCATCAGATTTTGCAACTTGAATCTTGTTTCTTAAAATGAAGTTTTTACTTTTCTTTTTTTTTTTAATGCAATTCCCCATTTTTTCTCCTTATAGTGGGAAGTGATAAATTATATGTGACTATAGCAAGCTGCTGCCATTGTGAGAAGCATTTGAACCCTAGGCACAGACATATAGGGTGGGACTCAACTCCAGGCCTAGACCCCTAAGTACAGGTGTTGCTAGAATTGTTCTTGACATCTAGGCCACCTAACTATCCCCCCCATTTTAGTCAATGGGGTGTAGAGGGCTACCTGAAAATGGGCACATCTGGTGCATTCACAGCTCTCCAGGTTCTACGGAGTGGTACGAATTGGATCTCCAGTGACGGTATTAGGAGCTGAGACACCTACTCCGCCTGCAGAGACCAGTACTGTGGACAACTATGTTTAAGTATCAGAAGGTGGAGATGAGTGGGAGGGCTTGTATCTACCCTCTACACATAAACAGCTAGTGTGGCATTCAATGCTTTAGGGATTCCCATTTACACTCCAGCTGCCCCTCCAGAAGACTGTGGGTCTTCTGCTTTTCTGTCGGCCCCACAGAAATACACGGGAGAGAGGAGGACTTCTGAAATAGGGAATGGACACAGTCAGCACTGCCTTGCTCAGCCTGCTCCTTCCTCACTTTCTGGAGGTATGGGGCCTCTGCAGCTTGCAGTGGGAGTGAGGAGCCGAAGGGAGGAGTCCTCCCCAGCTCCCCAAGCAGGGCCTGGGAACACCGCTGTTTAATACAGTTCCCCAGCAGAGAAGGTGCTCTGTGGGCTTGGAAAGATGTATAGTATTACCAGGAGAGGGAAGGACCCTGGCCTGTTTCTCTTCTCATCAGTCATTGCTTCAGCAGAGCAACTGGGTGTGGTGGTTTCACCCAGCTGAGCAGCCGACGTCCACCTCAACCGCTCACTCACTCCCCCTCCTCAAAGGAACAGGGGGAGAAAATACGATGGACAAGGGCTCAAGGGTTGAGGTAAGGACAAGGAGGTTGCTCACCAATTACTGTCATGGGCAAAACAGACTCAAAGTAGGGAGATTAATACAATTTATTACTATCACTAGCGGACTTGAGCAGTGAGAAACTAAAAGCAAACTAAAAACACCTTCCCCCCATCCACCCTCTTCTACCTCCTCCCCCCGAGCAGCGCAGGGGAATGGGGAATGGGGGCTGCGGTCAGTCCACATCGCTGCGTCTCTGCCGCTCCTNCCCACGGGGGGACTGCTGTTGCACAGCAGTTTTTTCCCTTTCTTCAATGCGCTCTCCCAGAGGCACAACCAGCGTCGCTCACTGGCTCAGCTCTGGCCAGCGGCGGGTCCCTTCTGGAGCCGGCTGGAGCTGGCTCTGGTCTGACATGGGGCAGCTGCTGGGCTCTGCTCAGAAAGGCCACCCCTGTGGTCCCCCTGCTACCAAACCCTTACCATGTAAACCCAATACACTGGGGCATCCAGAGTATTGGAATATGCTAGAGCCAGAGCCCATCAGTCGGTGGCATAGGCTTTTAAGAGAGATTAATGAAGATAGAGGTACTTACCACAGATACAATGCCATTTAAATGGATGCTTGACAGGCAAATCATCTTGGAAGTTGCAGATAATATTGTGCCAAGCCCCTGTGTTGGCTTGTGCAATGCTTACTGAGTCTGGAATGCAAAATCAGCTGCTCTGACTGAAACCACAACTCTCTGAACTATTTTCAGAAGGCATTAATGAGATTTTGCTTTGGGATTATCTGTACAAAATGGAAAGCCCAAGGAGGATAGAAGGGACAGTTGCTCTCTAGCAAAAAATATAACCACATCTACAGAAAAAAAAAGAAGTTCAGGTTTACCAAGAACTAAAAAATTGGGTAAGTAAGTGGGGCATCACCTGACTTGATACAAATCTGGTCCTGTACTGAATTAGGTGTGTACCAGTTTTGTGTATGGACTGCGCTTCTCAGTCGTGCTACAGGTGGGCTTTCTGTAACACTGCACAGTGCGATATTGTCACGTGTCTTCCCATCTGAGGAAGACCTTATGCTGTGTTCCCAAAACATGCACAACTGGCAGGTGGTCATTTCCATGACTGTGTCATCCAGAAACGTATCTTGATATGCAGGCATGCTTGTATCCTGTTTTACTGCAGATGACACACTCACCTAGTTATGTTCAGTCCAGAGAAGTGGCTTTAGTGAGATGTCATCTTCTCTCTATTCATGGCATGCTCTGCCACACCTCACCACAGAGGCTGAATGCATCTGCAACTTGCTCAGCATGGGGACGGTAGCACACAGATTTCAATTCCTACTGGCATGCTAGTATTTTATCCTGGCTTCCTGCAGTTGGAATTATGTTTTCCTAGTCTGCTTCCAAGCCACTGTGTTTAAGAGCTACTAATGACAGATCTTTGTCTCCTTGTTGCTGGGCATTGGTGTAGGCAGGCTGTGCTGGAGAAACAAGGTTCTGGAGCTGGAACAGACTCATGGTTCTGCAGCAGCTGTGGCAGAGCAGCCTGGTGTAAAGGACATTTTCTCCAAGCTCCTTCTGCATGACAGGTACGAATAGCTTTATTTTTCTTCATCTGTAGTCTCTACACACTCAGGGCTGGAAAACAATTCAGAGGCAGCTTGGAGGTGTGCTGAACAGTGTGCCCCCGATAGGAATGACCCATTAATCTCTCTCTGCCTGATGCTGAACCCAAGCTGGGGCTGAGACCAGCTAGTGAATGAGCCCACTCAGGCTCTGGAATGAGGATAGATACCTGCGCTTGCACTATCTCCTCCTGGGAGCTCTTCCTCCGGACCCAGTCAATGTCCAAATGCCCTAGTTCAGACTTTTATATGGTCTCATCTGCTATCACATCAGCTTTCCTAATGGGCATTTTTCTGGTTCATATCCTGAAGCAATAGTCACTACACATTTCTGCTGCCTGTGCTGTAATTAATTCGTGTCTGACTCCTCAGGAACCCTCTGGGAAAGTCCCTGATGTTCTCTTCATTTCTACATCTCAGCTGCCAAGCTGCAAACTTCAGAAGCTGAGGCCACATTATAATAGAGAAACTTGTTATACTGCCTATTAGCAAAAGACCTCTGTGACCCCTGAAGAAAGATTACTGGAGTGCCATAAGAAATTCAATAATCTTAGTCATAAAATATGTGTGGGTTAAAAATCCACAGTTCTTTGTTTACAGATCGAGTTTTGGGCAGAGCACAGAGCTGCCCGTAGTGTGCTATTAAAATACAGTTATGCAGAATATTATATACAAGTGGAAAACCATGACAGTGATAGCAGAAGAGCTGTGGTATGGAACCAAATCAAATCGTGTATTTTGTAACAGCTTAAATGCATCCTGGCTCTAACTGATTACTAAATTACTGCTATAGCTGCTGCATGGACATGCTGGGAATATACAAAGAGTCTTTCTGACTGGTACTCAAACCCTTTCCTCTGTGGAATGACAATTCTCCATTTTTCAGTTGCCAGTACTCCTTTCACTCTGTTCAGATGTGCTTATTTTTTCAGATACATTTAATTATTTGTGTTACGGTAGCACAATTTGTACCCCAAGACTCAACACAGTAACTGTCATACCAAGAAAAAAACAAGATGTCACTGAAAACACCCTCTTCTGAACAGGTTATCTCTTCCTTTCCCTGTGGAAAACCCTTCTGCGTGATTTTATCCTCCCAGCAATAAGCAAGCTTTGCTTTCTCAAAAAGTATTGTTTCTTTTCTGTACCTTTCTCTGTTTGGTCCCTGTCCTTTACATGGATTTCTCCTTACAAGCACTGAGCCATGCTGGCTGCCATCGGTGTGCCATGTCTATACTCCTAGACTGCCACTATTCATCCAACATGACAGCCTCACCCCTCCCATCCCGCCGTCATACGTGTGGATACACAGTATTACGCCGGCAGGGTTTCCCATTTTTGTGCTCCCATTCACAGCTGCCTCAATGAGTTTCTAAACCTCATCTCTCCTCTCCTGTAGGGTTGCCCCTTTCCGCCACGAACTCCTCTTTCCTATGTGACAACCCGTCCTGCAGCTCCAAGCAAGCACAGCCTCCATCGTGGCCTCTCCCAGTACACCAGGATTGTCCAGGGGCCCTGGCTCTCCGTGTCCTGTCCTTCCCCTCTGCAGGTGGGTGACGGCTGCAGGCAAAGATCAGCTTAGGCAAAGCAGACGCACAGCTTCAGGGGGCAAATTTGCCTACTGCTGTTTATCAAGCTGGTAACTTTCAACAGCTTCGTTTGCTGCTCAGCCCCCCTGCTCTAAGGGGAGCAGAAAGAAGAAACAGGCTCACTCTGTTCTATTTCTTGGTGCCATTTCTGGCTTGTCCAAATCCAAGATCTGCACGGCGTCATGCTAGCTGAGAGTCTGACTCTTCTTGATGTTAACAAGGACCTGTTAACCTGGGGATGTCAGACAGGGATTGTCTCAGGCTAAATGCTGAGCTTTTCTATTACTGCTGTCCTTCATGAGGCAAGCAGGTCTACCAGTTAAACTGGTATACTCCATCACTTGCTGCCCTGTTTCCTTTCCGGGGAGAAATGTTGCCCAAACCCTTGTGTGCCACGATTGTGGTGCCTGAGAGCACCTTGCTGTGATGGAGGAAGGAAGCCATCGGTCTGTAAGCAAGATCCAAAATCTGTTGGGCCATCTTTTGCCACAAAGCTCCCATTGATGGCCAGTGCACACCATCTCCTAGTCTACACACAAACACATGCACACATTTAGAGTGCCCTTTAAGGGAAACCACCACGCACCCCTCCCTTAGTAGGAGCCTTACTTGCTGACCTCCGCTCCTCACCCTTAGCACGCAATTATCCGTCTTCATACATACCTCTCCTCAACACAACTGCTTCTCTTCAGTTTTATGAAACCCGTGACTATGCCTGCACACACCCACCCACCCACATTCAACTCCATCAGTTCAGTCAGTGCTGCCCTCCATGCTGAGCCCAGTCTGCTCTAGCATCAGTTCGCACAGGCGCACATGTACCCTCCCGCTATTACAAGAGAAGTTACCTCCCATCAGCCAAATTCCTAGTGAGTCTTAATTCTCTTTAGCACAGGACAGAGCTCACATCTCTCCCCAAAAGGCTCCATTCTGACTTCACTTTGTATCCGGAAAGGCCTCAGCGAATCCTCTAACCTTGTCCAGGAAAAGCCACTTATGGGGTATTTCAAGCCAGTATCACCCATCTATCACAGGCTTTTCCTCTCCCCAGCCTCACCAGTCTCAGCCAGATCAGAGCCACCCCTCAGTGGAGAGACGAGTCTCCTTTCCAGGTATTTTAGCATTTCTAGAACAAAAATTATCATAGCTCCAATTTTTTTTTTTTCCCCCCCGCAGAAAAATAACTGACTTTTGGCTTTGAGCATGAATTCGGACAAGGTTGGAGTGCTGCCCATTTATCTTGGTTTTCCTCTCTGGCCTTGTCTCCAGGGACTAGGCCAGAAGAACTAGTTGATGACTCTGCATTGCTTCATAACATACTACATTTGTGTTTTCTTCCTACTGCTCCTCTGGAAAAAGATGCTGCCTGAGGCAGCAAAGGCTGTATAGCATCCTGAATCATGCCTCACTTGACACAGGGTGATCTCAAGGGCAAGAGTTAGGTTGGAAGAGAGTCTGAAAAGTCTCCTGTCCAGTGCAAACATACTGCTCCCTTTTTTCCTAGGCTCATTTGTAGCAGCTGTGTGATTTGTGTAGCACAGGCTGGTACTGAGTGTTTTAGATTTTATCCTGTACTCCCTGAACAGAGTTACTGGTGGTGCACAGTTTTGAAAATTTTAGAAATTATAGACATTTCCTGAATGATTCTCTGTAGAATCACCAAAAATATCTGTAGAAGACAAATATCCAGTGGAGAAACTTATTATAACCTTTTGTTGTCTGAACATTGATCCTATCTGCTTGTAAAGACGAGTGGCTGAGCACATAACTCACGTCCATTTCCTTAAAACCTCACTATAGCTTTTGGAGTATGGTTCTATTTCAGCTGGACACAAATATTAGGACCCTGTTCTCCCTGACCATGGTAGACATGGAGAAGGAGCTCTTTTTGAATTTGCCACAGAGGAAGAGTTGCTCTTCTCCAGGGTGTGAAAAGCATATCAGCATATCAGAAAGAAGAGGCATAACAGTTACAATAATCTACTTAGCGAGCAAGCACGGTTTCTTTGCTGGTGGTCCCCACAGCACAGGCACTGATTTTTCTGTGTTCCTGAGGGAGGAGGTCAGCACAAAATGGATGAAGTGCTACTCTCTGCCTGTTTCCACCACTGCACACACATGCACTTGCACATACACACACACACACACAACGTGTCATGAGTTGGTGAAGGCAACCAGAGACCCAGCAACATCCATCCAGGTGAACCAGTGCTGACTCGTATCTGACGTTCCTCTTAGATGACATAGAAACTCTTTGTCTGAGCCATGCCTATGCGGTTCAGCCAAACTCTCAATGATTTTCAGTAGTAAATCATTAAAAACCAGAATTTATTTTCCTTAGTCTAAAATACGACAACATATGAACAAATTAGCATAAGCTCTGAAGACAGAAATAAAATGAGTTTTGAAATTAAGATTTGGAACAGGTTAATTGTAAGACCAAACTGTTTCCAGGTGGGCAGAACCTCCAGGTAGGTATAATCATAGAATCATAGAATCATTTAAGTTGGAAAAGACCTCTAAGATCATCCAGTCCAAACTTTCGTGTAGCAGCTGGTGGGAAAACTGTGTCATGCAATGCTGAGAAAGGACGGGAGGCAACAAGGAAGAAAGAAGGTGCACTAGTGGGTGTAGAAGATGGTACAAATATTTCTTAGGTTTACAGAAAAGGCACCAGAAGGTGTGGACAGCTGAGATGAGAAATATGGGGTTTAATTTGCTGAGAATTAATCTTTTTTTTTTTCATGGGATGAGCTGAGGCCCCGGAGAACACGTACTTAAGAATCACAGGCATCAAGAAAGTCTCATAATTCTGTAGCAGCCAGCTCCAAGGCTTATATACCTTTTCCCATTAACACATTCTTCTACAGATTGAAAGAAATAGGTGTGATTTCTGTATAGACTATGAACCAAAAGCTAAAAATAGCCTATAGAGTCAAATAATTCTGAATTCTCAATAATGAAATTAAATACCGCTTAGTACTTGCACATTACATTAACTTCCAGTGGAGTGCATGAACAATAATTAATAGTCATCATAAAAGCCAAGCGAGTGTATAAATATTATCCCTATTTTATAGATATAAGAAAAAGGGGAAGGAGAATAAGTGAAATTCCCAAGACTACTGAGAATTTAGTGGGAGAGATGAGATGAGAAAGTGGGTATCCGTGGACCTGGTCCTCCACTAGTCAGCAAAATGGATTGTTATTCACACCACTGAGAAGCGAGCATGGACTGTCAACAGTGGAGAAGGAGGAAGTGTTATACATACTGCTGCCTGCTTTAAACAGCTGCACAAGTTGTTGGCAGTGAAAAATCAGGTTCTTTGTCTCCCAGTCCCAAGTTCAGAAAATGACATCTCCAAACATCTCCTTTCTGCAAAGGAAATATGGTTCAGTTACCAGAAACTCAGGACAGGCTCGAAGTAATCAACTCTCAGTTAAAACTGGAAAAAATCTATGTTAAATATTAATACTGAGAAATAATTTAACTATTACACAACAGCAAAAGACATTATGGAAGGACTTTATACACATGGGTGAGTTTGTACACATAAAGTAAAATCCATGCCCCACTGAAGTCAGTAGGATCCAGATTTTACCTGCTTGGTTTTGCTGAACTTAGTAATTTGCCTGCACGTTCTTGGCCTGAAGACTGTGGAGGGCACCATATGGATGACCACCCTCATTATTAAACACCAGGGAGAAAGAAAAGGATGGAGGACTTTCATTTGCTAGGGTAGGTTTGTAATAATAAAATATTTCCATCACCCTGAAAAGATGTGACAGGTGATTCACCAACCATTCCAGCTAATCCACACGTTTCTCCTTCAACACCATTCTCCAAACTGTTAATGACAATATTTATGCTTTGCCAGAATCGCTTCCCTATAAATAAGAAATGGTTACACAAGCAGACAGCAAGATGCAACTCTAAGCTCCTCTTCTTCACGTGCCCCCCTAGTATTTTGTTTGCAGGAGCTGGCTGCTGAGCATCTCTGGCAGCATTCTGCTCTCACGTGGACACGCTGGCGGCTCCAACCACAAAGCTGAGAGCTCTGCATACAGACCCTGGCAATAATTGGTCTCTCTGATTTTACAGCCGCACTAAATTGCTACTGGTGCAATTCTGCAGGGTACTGAAATTGATCTCAGCAGTAAAACTGCACCCATGGATTCTTCCTGGGTGACCCTGTTTAAATTGGAGCACCGCAGAAAAGACAAACTATTGTGATTACTTTTATTCCAACCTCTACTACAGTTATTTTCCAGCCTGGTGTGTTGATAGGAGGGAGAAGAATAATCATCCTTGACTGTCTTAGCTGTGTCAGCAGAAGCCTCTGGTGCAGATCCAGCTGTACTGGCAAGAGTTCATGTTTGCTGGGATAGTTTGGTTTGCTCACAAAATACAGCTTTGCTTTCTTTAGCAGTGCAAAGAGCAGAAGTGGTGACACAGCTACACACCCGCACACAAAACGTTTCCTTCAAATTGGTGTGCCGATATAATATACCAGTAAAGTACTTCTAGGGCTGGCACAGCTTCTGAGTGCCACACAGGAACTTTGAGAAACTTGCAGCTACTGCTTTAATATGTGGCCATCTCCAGCTGTCACTCACTTCCAGTTGCAGATGTTATCCCCCCACCCCCCCTTAGCGATGTGAGGAGAAGGAAATGTCACCTGTTCCTTGGTTGCTACAAATGATGGTCCACAGTGTTAGTTAAAGACCTCAGTGTGCTGGATTGTGAATGGGAGCAGATGCAGTTGTGTGCACGTCCCCTTCTGCTGACTCTCTTACAAGGTCATAACTTTGAACGGGGCAGCTGGAGGTGATAACATCTTAAACTGCTATAGCAAGGATTACCATCTGGCAAAGCTCTTTGTAATGAAATGGTATAAACTGAATTGAGAAAAATAAATTTTAATAATGTATCAGCTGCTAAAGCCCCAAGAAATAGGGGAAATATGTGGGAAATTTCCTGTGTGTGCCAGCATTGTCCCAGGATTCCTGTGTCTGAAACCAGGATCCAGCCCTGGTGCTTTCCCTTTTGCCTTGATCTCTAGTGAGAGGGGCCAGTGTTTTTCAAACTGTCATGTGCTTGTTAGTAAGGAGGTCTGCAGGCTGGGTCTTTTCTGGTGCCCACATGTGTGGGTAGGGTGCAGTACACCTCTGGGACCTGTTCTGGTAGACACCTAAACACGTGAAAAACCTCCCTGCTTACCCTGAACCTCCTGGCTGGAAGGTGAGAGTCACCGAGCCAGGAGCAGAAGACACAAGAGGAAAATGGCTCCAGCTAGCATTCAAGAAGGGGCAGTTGGTGTCTCTTCCCAAAACATCCTGGATCGTTCTCAGTGACCATTTGTGTTATTACTGACATACTGCAAGGAGCAGAACCTCCTGCTACTTCCCAGATGAGACTCAGATCTCTCTTGCTAGCTTTCCTGAGCCCCTTTACTGACTGCAGAGGGGTCCCCCGTTGACAGGCCAGAGGGTGCCTCATACTCTCTCCCCAACTCCCCTCTGTGTGAGGTTGGCATACTCTCATATCAGACAAAAACAGATCTTCTTAGGCTGAGGAAAGGATGGAGCCAAGGCTGCTCACACTCAAGGCACATTTTCCACCCACTGGTCTTATTACATGAGGAGATGGCAGGGAGAGGCAGAAGAAGAAAAAGACCCACTTTTCTGTAAAAAGCTGCTGATCCTCCGCAGAAAAGCAGTACCTCTGGTGGAATGAGTCATCCAGCATTTCCTACTCATTTCTTAAATAATCAATGGAGAGGGATGCTCAGTCTAAGAATGTGAATTAGAATATGGAAGTTTCTAGGGTCTCTTCTTTCCCTCTCTTAACTGCACACAGAATTTGCTTTAGCTAGGCTGGAATAAACATTTCTATACTATGGAGTAGAGGCCTAAAAAGCAGGCATGTGATGACCTATATTGGGTGCTTGTTTGTGTTTGCACAGCACTAAATCTGCTCACGCACCATAGGAATACATGGTACAGGTACAGGTGCTCCGGCCCCTGACTGGAGCTCAGCTCATGGGGCAAGACTTGAGCCAGACTGAAGCAAACCCCCTGAAATCAGTGTATTAAGATTGAGGGATCCTTAGCATCTGAAGACCACCTCTCAGTCTCCAAGATCTGCCTCCGCTGTTCCTCCCGACTGGCGAATGTGAACACAGCCCAGGTCAGTAGCGCTGCGTCTGTGCTGTGCAGGGGGCCACGTGTGGTGGCATTTATCAGGCTGGCCGTGCAGCATGCCCCCTTCCCCTTTGGCCCATCCTGTTGCTTTTGCCCCTCATCTTGTACCACTGCTTTCCTGCTCTCTCTTCTCTCTTGCTCCCACTCAGCAAGCTGCTTGTCTTCCAAGGATATCTTTGCTCTCCAGGTCAGAGCAGCTGCGTGAAATGGCTTTATTTCTTATTAGTTCTTGAGGAGTTCCCTCCCTCCCTCCTAGGTCTGTCTGCTATTGATTTAAAGACATATCTATAACATATCTGCAACTCCAATCTAGTGACACAAACTAGATTTCAAGGGTATTGAACTAACAGAGTATCTTAGCAACGAATATTTATTTTAATAACAGCATTTCTAGCCATGTTAAACAAACACCTACTGTAATAGTCAGAATGCCCTAGAGCTATTTATCCTGTCCCACAACCCATTTTCTGTTGACTCATCCTCACTAAAAGGAGTTACTGAAGTCAATGCCATCGTCCCAGAAAGGTCGTCTTCAGTGTCCTCGTAACTTCTTAGACCAGTATCAGAGGAGAAGCAGACCACTACGCTCCTAGTAGCTACCCACACAGACTTGCTGTAGGGGTTTTCCTCTGACCTTCTGCTAGATATTTCTGGTTGTTGTTTATGGTGATCTGCTCTGAGGAGAGACGTTGAATGGCTTTCTTGATTTGTCTGTTTACTGCACATCCAGAGACTGCAACACTCCAGTTACTTCCCTAGCAATGACAGCCAAGCTGATGCCCGCTGTCTTCAGACAATCCTTGATTGACATCCTCTCCCTAAAGTTGTCAGGAAGCAATATCTCTGCTGAATTCCTTGCTCAGGCTCATTCATGCTGCTCACCCAATTCACCATGAGGTTCTCCATCCATTTCCTTTGGCCCTTATTAGAATCTGGGAAGGATTTTTGTTTAAAGGAAATTTCCTCTTGAAAATTAGATAGAGTGGAAACATTCAGACACCAGGAATAATTGCTAACATAACCACCTCTCTTCGCTCTTTTAATGTCATTGTACATTTTGCAAATACCTTTTTCTGTCCCCTACTAGCTGAACCATGAGACTTCCTGTGACATCAAACCATAACTTGTATGATCATCGTTATAAATACGTGAAAGCACGTAACAGTTTGTCTTATGGAATAAAATAACACAGTGTGAAATTATAGTAGCTTATCTTCATATTCCTTGGGCAGCACATTGTTGCTCTCTGATGGGCTGAAAGCTCTTTCTTCCGATAAATTCCACTAGTATCTGCCTTTGAACTCTCCTACTGAGATATTTTAGTGAGAGAAATACCCAGAGACTATTTTCTCAGCATACCTCCACACAGGGTAACTCCAGCCTTTCTTATGTTCAGCGCTCATTGGAATTCAGCTTTGTTTTGGAAAGGGAATACTATAGTCATCAGAAAATGTAGCCTCTCCTGTTGGGTATTTTCATGGGGATTGTTGAGCACTGCATTCTCCACCCTTCTCTAAGGAAAATCCAGCAGGGTAGATTTTTTCCCATATTGTCTCCCATCAATTTGTGTGTCACCAGCAGTGAACCAAGTGGAGCCTGAGAAACTCTGCCCCGGGGAGTCCAGACTGGGCCAGCAGCACTTGCCTAGCTCCCACTGAGTAGCTCTTTTGCCAGGCTGACTTCAGTCCAATAATTTTCTCTCTTCCTCCCACCACCCTCCTTTCCTGGTACAAATAAGTGTTTGTGTACAGCCAAGGGAAACACACCTTTCACTGTTTCATAAAAATAAATGTCAGTCTGCCACTGAGTTAGTCAGGAAGTTCTTACAAGGTAGAAAGCTGTTCTAAAGCTGCCATCATGCATTATTTAGCAACCCCTCCTGCGTTAAGCAGGTAGATCTGCTGTCCTACAAAGCGTGTGCATGGGCAGGGGAATCAGTAACAACACCCAGCACCCTAAAACAGCCGCCTTGAAGAACTGTTATGGCAAGAGTTATTGTTTGCGCCCGGACAGCTACACTTAACCTATGTTGAAGGAGGAATATCCCTCACTTCTGTCATCCTTGCTTGGTAAGGGTCTTAGCCCAAATCAAGCGCGTGGTGTGACCTGTGCACCTCCCCAGCCAAGTCGGAGGAGTGTTTGGGGGGACATCAGCTAGTCTTGGTCTGGAAACAAACAGCTCTTCTTCTGATTCTCTCAACACAACTTCACTGGTGACCGAGAGTGAAAGTGACAGCCTCGTCATTTGATTTGTTTGCTTATTGTGTTAATTGGGTATGGAAGCATTTTGAAGCTATTAATCTATTGATTCATTCTTACTTGAGCACACAATTTGATTACTGTATTTTTACATTTTACAAGTTTTGTAAATAAACTAAGTAGCATCCTTGCTTCAAGTTAGGTATGCTCTATTCTTCATTTCGATGAATTCTATTAAAAAAGGCCAGTGAGACTGTTTACTCTTTTAGACCACACCAAGGGTTCCCTGCCTACTGTGGCAAAGGCAAGCCTAGTCGTGTGAGTCTTCTTCCACACCACCTATATACAACATATACAGCTGTATTCAGTGTCCAGCAGCACCACTCGCTCCCCCAGGATACCCTATTCATAAAGCACAGCTTGCTACTCCAAATGCATCACAGTCCTTTTTTCTGATTTACGAGCCAAGTTTTTTGCAGTTGCATTAAACATGTCGCCAATGTCTCGCTAAGCCTGTAACAGCCCCAAAATACATTACAGTCTTTCTAGGTGAAGTGCTTCTTTCTGTTCACCTAGAGTAACTGCACCTATGCAGACACATGCACATATATCTGTATAAACTAGGGCAACCTGAATTCATAAAAGCAGGCAAGCTGTTGGTGTTTTTGTCTGGTTTTAGTACTGCTGCATAGCTGAAGCGGGAAAAATTGATGCAGACCGTCCATTTATCTTCCTGCTCTCCAAACACAAAACAGTTTTCACCATTGCTGAGATGTTCATCCAGTCTCCGACTATAAAGGAATCTGACATCAGTTGTAGGGCAACGCCTCTTGGGATAAAATCAATTTCTGAGACTCTTAAAAGCAAAGATGCCATATAAACATGTACGTGTTGAGTGCTGCTTCATAAACTGACCTAAATTTAAGTTTCTTTATTTACAGCGAGGGAAGCAATGCATTTCAAAGCGTTGGTCAGATTGTACTCAGGAAATGAAAGATGAAAGATCTGACCTTTAAAAATGTGACCTCCTCATATACTGAAAGTACAGCCGCCTCTTCTTCATCCCTCCTGTGAAGGCCTACCTTCACCCTCAAGGCTTTGCGACATTGTCACCTTCAATTTAGCCCAGGGGAATGAAGCATAGATTTCTCTGGAGACTATCAGTATTTTTCCATCATAAATGCTGACAGTGGGTGATCAGTTAGGTAAGCAGTTAAGCATAAAGCTGGAATATAGCAGAGAAAAAAATGGGGAAGGGTAGCCTCAAATATTTGTGCCTAATCAGATAGATAATCCAGCTCAGCCAGGCTTGCATCCCTCTCCTTTGTTTTTCAGCAAACATTTGAATTGCACTGTTTATTTGCAGGCGTGTTTGGAGACGAACTGTGGTTCATCAATGCCTGTACACAGATAAACACACACTGAAGGAATTAGTGTCACCCAGGCTTAACCCTCACTGTGGGGGCTGGGGGCATTTGGGAGAATGTGAGGAGGCATGGGGAGACCAGGGAACAAAGCAGCCAACACCCAAACGACTGACCACTGGCACCAGTGAGGAAGATGAGGAATGCTTGAGGTGTGGTGAAATCCTTGACTGGAGATAAGGTGTTTGTGGTCCAGCCTTGAAGCATGCAAGGAGGTGTATGAGCAGGAGCTGGACAGAGGGAGTTACACGACAGGCTGCACCCAAGGACAAACTCTTTGTCAGCATAGCCCTGCTCTAGCTCTGACCTTAGAGCTAACTGAAATGGGCTTGTCTGGGTGGAAGAGTGAGAAACTGATAGCTATTTCGTACATGGTTCAAAATCTGACTGCTCACTTAAATGAAAAGGCCAGCCACCAGCTCTGCTGTCCGGGGGTAAGTGCGAAAAGAGAACTGGGAATCTTGGCAAGATTTTTGCTGGAGCTGAATTCAAGCTGCAAACTAATACATTGTTCAGAAACCCTGCAATCCTTGTTACCCGCTTTGCTATACTGAATCAAGCTCCTCTGACTTCCTGGAACTCAGTTTTTCTTTTAACTGAGACATTTTATCTGAAGATCAAATCTCCATTTTAGGGGTAGGCAATAAATTAATAAAAAGATTGGTATAAATCATCACTTATGATTTGGAATAGCTCTGCAATCAATTTGGCCTGTAAAGCTTAGCTAATGTTTCTAATGCAATGTTCTGCCATGAGATTTAATTTACCCTGTACAAGCCATTTAGTAATCTAAGCAAAGATGTAGAAACAACTAATACCTATTAAACTACAATGTCCAGATCCAATGGGGTGGATTTTTCCATAGCTAGATATTATGTCAACACTATACAGATGATTTTGGCTAGCTAGCCTCAGCTCTAAACTCAATTTAATTACGTTTGTATTCGTTTCCCTTTGAGCCATGTGCATTGTGAGCTCTCACATGAGTCTTCCAGTTAGGAACAACAAATTTACACTAAGTGGTTTTCTTAGTCATTTTTCGCTTATTTCATTACCTGGACATAGTGCCACACCAAGGACTGGCCCTATTTTCCATCAATTTGTACTGACTAGTCATCACTCTGAGAGCTTATGACTGATGCATAAGAAAGGATACCATGGAGATCACAAAAATCATAGTAGGATGTAGTCAAAATTACCATATGTTCAGTTATTTTAGTTAAATTGTCCATGATACTCCCAACTTACCTCCAAGTAGCATCCTATGTTTGTGTGTGTTAGAAACAATACTGCACTTTTCATAAGTTAAGAGTAACTAGCAGTGCTTTGGGCAGTTTTCTCTCTCAAGTATTCTTAGTTTCCTCCCCAGCAATGATCAAGGTGGACCTGACTTAGCTGTGATACCTCTCTTGGTCGCATAGCCCTTGACTATAAAACTAGTCAAAACTGGCTTGAGCTGAAAGTAACTTGCTATAAAAACAACAACAACAACAACAACAACAACAACAACAAACTTTCAGTCAAAAAGCAATGGGAAAGCACCCACTGGTTAAAAAGAAAAGTATAAATGGAACCGAAAAGCAAAAGTTAGGAGGGGAGGGCACTCAGCCAAGATCTGACACCTTCTGTACTTGATCTGAGTTTTTCTTCGTCATCTTTCTCCAGATAGGGGAAAGTGATACGCTTCTTGCTCTCTCACCTGTCTGTTACCCAGGCAGATAAGATTCTTCAATAAAAGATGAAATGCAAGTCTGCATGCTTTCACAACTAAGCCTCATTATTTAAATGTAAACTCCTCTCATGTTTGGGAAAAATAGCACGTAGTATTTCATCTAGAGACTTTTTATTCTTGTATGCTGAATTAATATTAAGCATGAACAACTATACTCATGGAAGAAAGGAGTGAACACCAACGTTGCAGAGTCAACTCCTGGATGTGTACAGGTTCCAGAAAAGTCTATCGGTATTTCCTTTCCTTGTTTTACTGTGCCTAACTAGAGGAAATTCCCAAAAGCTCAGATAAGCCCTGGCACTATATGGCCCTAAAATTGCCTAGTCATCTACCTTCCAGATTTGATTCCTCTCTGCCCTCCCTCTACTGCAATTCAGAATGAAATAGGGCTAAATAAGTTCTTTTTAATAAGTGTTAATTACAAAATGTCCCGGTCCCATCCTGCTTGGATTGTGCGAGTAGCCTTCTGCTAGACTGTTCTGAACTTGACCCTCATTCTGCATCCAAATTCAATGATACAGCTATTCATCAGCTTGATTTTGGCAGTGTTACACATCCCCTCTGAAACATTATTTTTGGCAGGCTCTAAAAGCACAAATGACATTCAGCATACAAATCTCTCTGACTTGCTGCATAGTTCTCCTTCATGATCCTTGATCAGCATCAGCTCAAGACCTCAGCTGACCAGCATAAAACCAAAAATAGTGCATTTCACAATGCAAGTCCAAATTGCAACTAGTATGCGACCTCAGTGATAACAGTCACTTGGTATGTGCATCAGCTACTCGGTGACTGCATTTCTCAACCCCTGTTCAGCTGAGCTGGTTAGCAGGAAGCAGGTGTCCAAGAGGGGCCTGCAGCTGGTCCTTAAATGAAGCGAACGCTGCTGGGAGTTGAGCTCTCCCATCACGGCCTTTTTGGTTAGAGAAGTAGTACGACTATGGATATTTCTGTAAGCTTTGGAAAATGTTAGAAGCCTTTCTGTTCCTTTTTGACTGCAGGATGTGGTTGAATATTAGTTAGTCCTGGTCCACCAATGGGAAATGGCAGCACAGAACAGGCCAGGGGACTGTCCCTGACAATCAGACTTAAAGCTTGAGGACCAACGCCCAGGCTTTTTCTCAGATCACTGGATTTCACCTCTTTAAGTCCTCAAAACCTTTAGAGAAAAGTACAAGGCACCCCAGGATCCTTGTATGCAATTTATGAGTGTCCCTGCAGTGGTTCTTTGGAAAAGTGCTTTATATAATCCAGCAACTAAATGCCCCTATGAACAGGCATCTCGTCCACCCGCAACTGAAGCGTGGTGGGGATCTGCTCAAGTCCAGCAAGGCACAACGGCCACCACCGCACCCCAGCACCCCTCTTCAGAATCCCTGCAGGAAACCACCTGGAGGAGCTGCCTGCATCCTCTGCTCCCTCGGGGGAACCTCGGGACCACAGCTGACTCAGCAGAAGACCAGGCGGTGCAGGATTGATTTGCCTGGCAGCCTATCTGTTGCAAGTCGGTCAGTGCTGCTGTGCAACACCTCTTTCACTGATAATGAGTAAAATCAAATCCCTTTCCTTTCACAGAAGGGCGATGTCAAACTTGCTTCAGTTTAGCTTCGTTTCCTGAGGATAACATCCTCATTCAGCAAGTAGGAGTCATCCTTTGTAGCACTAACCCACACGTCCTCTCCTGTAGCCTCCCTAACCAGGGTCTCGGTGTTTCTCGCAGTCTGGGAGCCAAGCCCAGCGCTTCCCACAGCAGGCCTTCATGCCCCTGGGAGACAGAACAGGCACTCAGGCTGCAAGCCTGATTCTTCAGTCCGTCGTGCGCATTTCACACCGATAAACAGCAGCAGTGAAATCTGTGTTGTTAGCCAGTAAGGGCTATTTTGTGAGGATGAGGGATCAGGCTCTGTAAAACATAACCAGAAATTAAACAAGTAAAATTGAAGCAGAGCAAACAGCTCTGGCATATCAAGGTAATTTATGTCCTGTTAACCAGGAAAAGCAGGCACAAGAGACATCTGGAAGTGAAAATTAACTGAAACCAGACTAATGACATAAACAAGAGAGAAACACAGCCTCCTGATCTGTGTAGCTGAGCCTGACGGATGTCACAAGCTAGATCGCTAGGGCTTTTTGTTTTTAAAAGAATAGAGCAAATCAGGGAGGGAATTTTCCATTTAAAGCCATAACTACTCGATGCAGAGATTCGTGGGCGCATAAAAGACATAAGCACAGAGGAAAAAATCAGCTGCCAACAACTTTAGATGCATGTTGGACCCAGAACTAATTGAATAACAAAAACCACTATTTAAGAATCATTTTCGTTGTCAAAATTCACAACTAATATTATTTACAAACTGCTGTATGGCCACCTGCAGATCTGACTAAATAAAAAAAAAACATGCTCACATACATACACAGAAAGAGTCATGAATAACTCCAAAAAAGTTTGTAGAAGATGTATTTAAAAATACCATTTAAGCAAGCAAAGTCTCCCCCTGGTGCAACATCACCTTCCACCAAGGGCATTTGTTGCTGATAGTGAAGGTATTTTCTGTGTTTGGTGCACATCTGCGCTTGGAAGCCTAAGTATCCCAGTGACTGTTGCCTCCAAAATTCTTCACTGCCTTTAAATGCATGAGAAAGGCTGCACAGGCCACAATTTTCACTTCATCTGTGACTTTGAAACCACTTGACTGTTCTCTTGCATAGCTAGCTGAGAATCTGCAAACTGCAGTGGCATCTAACATCTATTTGATTCTCCTACAGATCTGGGCAGAGCAGTTTTATGATCTGCATTCATGTCTATAATAGATGGTGTTTTTATAAAGGTGGCAAATGCTATCGCTTAAAAAACTGTGTGTGTGTGGTGGTGGTGGTGGGAATGTTGCTTTATGTTCTATTTTATGTTTGCAAAAATATCCTTCTGAAGCTTTATTTCCTCATGTTACTAT